>VNJV01004710.1:0-75906 GCA_008042635.1 Drosophila nikananu | reverse complement strand
GGTGGATCTGTGAGAGCAGAAGGATGTGCGGTGCAGGCGGCTGCAACGCCACTGCCGAGGGGTAACAGGTCGCCAATAGTCAGGCAGTTTGAAATATTTCGTATTTTATGCCTGCTGAATTCCGTTGGCGAAGTGCCAAGTTTGCCGCCAATGCTGCAAAAGCCGTCTGTTCATCAGCACCACCAGCCAGGCATTATCGTCAGCTGGTGGGGCGAGAGAGAGAGTCGACCACAGGCGGCCAGGGCAGGGATTTTCGATTTTAGGCTTAACACAGTCCACAGTGGGGCGAAGGGGCCAAAATCGCATTCTTATTCAAACGAGCCCTGTATGGCTTGGTATTGAATTCATTTTTTGAATACCTATTCAGTTATTAAAAAATATTAATATGAAACTTGTCTCCTTTTTTAATTTTTGACTTTGACTAGAAATGTATATCAACTATGGCTATATTCAGGAAATCCCTGACTGCCTGCATCCAAAGAGCATAAAGTATATTCATACTCTTTGCTGCATCGTATTACTTCTGACTTTTTTTCTAATCATTGTCATGATTTATTATATGTAGAGGTATAAATAAATGGCTTCTTAAACTTATGTGGTTAAAAGGATATTAAAATATTTTATATAATTAGAAACTATTTAACAAATCAATTTTTAATGAAATTTTCAGCACATGAGGGACTGTCTTATCAAAGCATTAATTCATATATTAAGACACCTATAAAAATGAAATATTCGAAAAGAAGATCAAAATCCATTTACTTCCCGACCGAGCAAACGGTCAACAAACACACATTAGGTTTTAATATCGCTTTTTAGCTCAGTGATTTCAGTTTATTTATATTTCGACGCATACAACTTCGATTCTTGAAAACGAAAACATTTAATTTATTTTATTTAGATTAAGTATACATATTTATTCGGGTCTATTTGGAAGTCCATAATAGAGAAATATCATTTGTTTCAAAATTGGGCGACGCCCTCTATAACCTTTCAAATCTAAAAATTAATTTGTTAAAATACAGTTGCAACTATACAATAAACTGAAAGTCAAGTCTGGAACCATGAATGTGATCAAAAGTTTTGGGCTGTTTGTTGCGTTTTCAATATTTAAATCCAATATATATTTTCTTAACCATTTGATCTAGACGCCACAATGTGCCATCGTGCAAAAACTTTGAATCGTTGAACATCAGGCCTAAGCATTGTCCTTGTCCTGGCTGACATTAAAACTGATGCAAATATGTGCCCAAGGACATCGTTGAGAGTGGCTGCTTTTGTTTAGTTTGCGTCCTCGGGTTCAGCACTTTTTGATCCGCAGTCGAGGCATGAACATTTTTCCGGCTCGACGCACTAAATCGCCCCCAGACTAATAAGACATAAAAATATTGACCCATAAATAGCACTTGAAAGTGCACATTTACAAGAAGTAGACAAGAACGATTTTGATTAAATAATGAGAAACCCCATGTTGAAAATCCGAATAACTTGAAACACCGTATACGTTAATGTCAATGAATTTTGAACAATGAAGTGTGAAGTTGATAAAGCAAAAACAGTATACACATGTACGTCGTTTTAGTATTTTCATATGTAGTCGTTTTGAGTCTTCCTTTTTCTGCTACTTCCGATCTGATATTGGCGTGCTTTAAAAACAGAATAAAATTGGTGTCTAACTGCAAGGAAGCCATATGGCTTTACTTTCTATTTTCTGGTGGAAATACAAGCGGGGATTATGATATAAATGGACATCACATTGAATCTTCAAGGAACGATAAACAACTGCTAAGCTATTTTGTCGAAAACACATGCAACAACCACAAATGAGGTGTAACCAACTTTCTGCTGTGAATTTGGCTTCGGTCCCGCACATTAGCATCAATTCCACGCTCTTTCTTAGCTGATTATGAATGAATAGTGATATCGTAAAATATATCATAGTTATTAGAAAAACGATTGGGAATCAATACATAAAACACAAAATCTATATCGGCCTTATTTGGCTGAAAACAACCATTTAAAGTTTTATATTTAAGTTAGCCAATTCTACCTATTTAGGAATTTGTCAACTATAGTGACACATTTTGGTCTTTGAACTTGTCATATAGTTTTATTTTAATTTCATTCACATTTTTATTAAATGATGCTCAATATCATTGTTAATCAGCAGAATCTTTTTTGACTTGGCATTCCAATTCCTGCAGCGAAACTCTGAAATTACGCAAATAATTTTCTTGAACTTTTGTTTCCGGTTCATCTTTTAATATTATTTCTTTTGAAAATTATTAAAATTATTACAAGGGACAACTCCCCCTTCAAACTTCTGCATTGGTTGATTGCTAGTTCATTCGTTTTGGTCTAAAACTACAACTTTGTATAACATGATTTTATTCCTCTGACATTTGGCTTTTATTCCATTGTATCGTGTTCTGGAATCATCTGATTTTGATCGGCCGCTGCAGAAACGGCGTCTAGATGAGAGTTTTTTCTGATCAGAAATTTGAAACTTGATATTTTTATACCCTTGCATTTTAGACCAGCATCAATAGCCGTGTCGATCTAGCCGGGAAATTTTTATAAGACGATATGCTAAGTTTCATTCAGATAGGTTTAAAACTGAGAGACTAGTTTGGGAAGAAACGGACATGGCTAGATCGACTAGGCTATTGATGCGGATCAAGAATATATTTACTTTATTGGGTCGAAAATGTCTCCTTCACTGCGTTGCAAACTTCTAACTAAGAATATAATACCTTGCAAGGGTCTAAAAATACGCGAATAAAAGAAATAATATTCTAGAACATTAACAAAATTTCCTGCGTTTACATTTTTTGGTTAAACCCTTTGGTTCACATTTTGTAGACCTTTAAAGTTTTGGTTTTGGTCTGGTTGAAATAAACTCTGGCCACTGTAGTTCAAAGAGTTCCAATTTGATGGAGCTGCGTTTTTGGCATGATCGTGCTTCTGAGGTATATATATCGGTCTGGATGGCGGATACTTCTCAATGGCCTTTTCGGCCAGCGCCCTGATGCCCATCCATGATTCGTGAACCAGATAGCTGATGTAGTGGGCCGGTGGGGAGAACTTGTACTCCACTCTGTCCGGGCCCATTCCTGACATCTCGAAGACAAAGGACAGCGGAAAGCCCACTTCGAAGGCGTAGTCTACGCTGGTGCCGCCAATTCTTCCACCATACTTGTATCCCTGATTGGGCTTGATGACGGTCCCAGTGGCATATCGTATCTTGTTGGCGGCATACTGGGCGATCTCCTCATGCTCCTGGTTGTTGTGGATCGCAGAACTGCAGTAACGGAACAATATTTAATTTAATATACATATGTACATATGTACACATATTCAGATTGGACTTTTATCGGTGGGAACAAAATGCTGTTATCACTTATGTGTTTTTCGCATTAAATTTACTCTTATCTGTTTGGGAGCTTGACCCAATAAATTGATAATTTAAATTGTATAATAAGGAATTTAAATAATGTAGTTAATTAAATTTCTATAAATATTATTAAAACTTACGGCTCATTGACCCAGGGATAGTAGATCGATCTGTTGGACGTGTGAAGGGAGAGGTACATGAATGCGAGATTCTTGTTCACCAGCGAATGCATAATGCGGCGCACCGCACGCGCCTCCACTTCCGAGAAGCTCTTCCTGCCCGCATAGTTCTCGTCGCAGGGATCCTTGAATTGCGAATAACCCTCTCCCCAACCCACACCGAAATTCCTGTTTAGATTTGTGCCGTAGCAGTTGTTCGCGTTGGGCGTCCTCGTGTTACGCCACCAAGAGTTCACTTTTCGGGAGTACTCGTAGCCATCCGGATTGGCCAGCGGCAGGATCACCCAGTCTGTGTTGGCCAGCAGAGAGGCATTTTCATTGGACTCCACTACAAGTTGATGAATGACATAAAGGGCGGTGATGGGCGTCGTCCACTCCCGGGCATGGAGAGCGGCGTCCATGAAGATAACCCTCTTTTTCGTCCTTTTGATTCGGCTGCTCACTTTGGCGATTCTCAGAGCACGTCCCTCATAGGTTCGGCCCACGTACTGTAGCTGCAGGCGATCGCTATAGGTACTCCATAATGCCCTCGTAGCTCAGGTACTGATCCAGCTGCAGCTGGGGAATCCGCCGGCGGTGGTGCCTCCTCGCTCCAACCTCAGCTAGGGTACCCGCTAGCGCCACGAACACAATGATTTTGTACAGAGCTTTCCACATCTCGCCGGAGAGTCAACTGTCAGATCACTGACATCAGCCAACCAAAGCACGTCTATATATAACATCGTCGTGATGGAGATCCCGCAGATTGGCGGGATTTTTCCTAGGGTGAGAAGCGGCAGATACCCTCGCCACGCTCGGCTAGCGATTCAGAATGGAACTATAGATAATGTACAAATACATATTTATAATTGATTGGTACAAAATCCAAAATGCATAGAATTAATTCATTTTTTTTCTAGTCTAGCTTATTTTATTTCGATAATTTTAACTAATTTTCATGTGTACATGAAAAATTATTCCTTTTCTTAGTTTTATTTTTATTAAAACAAAAAAAAAAAAAAAACCAAATCAAAAATCTGTTCTTAGAAGTATACAAATTATTTATAGATCAATTCTAAAACTAATTAAATAAAAATAAATAACATTTAAATACTTATAAGGTCACAATTTCGCGTTCTATGTATGTAGAATTCTGTAAAAGCAACCTGTCGAATTCTGAGAATACTAATTCCCTGTTAAAGCTCACCGATAATAGCGAAAATCCGAGAATAATACAAAATTACCATATCTCAAATTATATAAAAATATGTGGAAAATTGGCAAAGGTATATTTTTTTCGCAAAACTTTCCTATCGTTCCTATGGCAGCTATATGATATAGTCGTCCGATCCGGTCCGTTCGACATTTATAGCAGTGAGAGCATATAGAAGACAATCTGCAAGGGTATACAAATGCATACAAATATATTTTCAACAATTTTGAGAAAACATATTAAGGTTTGTGTCGTACCAAAAACGCTTTTGTGTGGGACTTCTGTCAATTGGCCGAGAATCATGGAAGGAATCATGATCTGGAAACTCCCATGCAAAGCCAAGTAATAAAGTCTTCACACAGAGATCAATCTTCCATCTCCCACCTATGTCAATTTGATTTTCAAAGCCTATGGCTCCATGCAGGCTCTTTTAATAATTTGCTCTTTTCTTGAGAAAAATCATGCAAACACCTTAAATTTCACGTAATTACACTTTAATTACCTCCAACAAAATCTACAGTTTTTCTGTTGTTTAACAGTCACAATAGTTTGCAATCTATACTTTTTAGTAGGGCGGATAATATCTTAAAATATTATTATATCTATTTTTTCTAAGAATGAAATATTTATATTGTCATTTTTTTGCCTATTGTTCTTTGTCCATTTCGAATCGAAATAATTAAAAAAATGTTTGTACTCTTAGTTAACCTTTTCCTTGCCTTTGTATCCACTTGGCGCAAGTAAGATAACACTTTAAGATTTTGTTACATTCCATACTGTTTCTAAAAATACAAAAAATTTCGAAAAAAAAAAATAATTGAAAGGAAATTAAATAAGTAACGAAATATATTTTTCATTACTATTCATCAATAAAAAATTCTTATCGGCTATGGTCGGTGAAGCCTTGTGGGAACAGCTTTTCAGAAAAAACATAATATTTTACAGATTACTTTATAAAGAAATATGGACAATTAATTATATACATACAATTTTTCAGACTTTGTACTTTAATTTGTAGAATGGAAAAACATCGATAATACCCCGCCAAACATCGATATTAGCGATGACAGCGATGTCACCACCTCTAGTATTCACCAACACTTCGTAGCTTAATTTTTCGACTCTTTCTTATTGTGTGACTATTGGAATTGCTACCTGTTAAATAGTCGTCCAAAGCAAGAGTCTGGAAACTCCTGCTTTCAAGTGATAAAACCTCTGCGACCACCACTAGCTGCATGAGTTCCACCAGCAACGAGCCATAGTCGATCGCGATCGCGCACGGGTTCCAGCTCATGTGGTTGTATTTCATTCCATAAGAAAAATGTTAGGAAGGATGTTTGTTTCGCGGAAACGGCAGACAAGATTTCGTTGCAGCAGTTGAAGATCCGCAAGTTATATTACAGTATCTCACTGGTCAAGAAAGGCCAGCACGCTTTCGGATTTATTAACAAGAAGGATGTACGGCTGGTGCCGATGTATGTGCATACATATGTATGTATGTATATATATCGTAACATAGAATCTTTTCTCCTACGAGTACGAGCAACACAAGGTAAGGAAAATTAGAAACTAAATATTAAACATCTACGAAGCTACGAATAAAATACATACAAATGTATGTAATAACTCAGTGTTGTCCCAATGCCTTTGCCTTAGTTTGTATAAAAAAAAAACGTTCGTTCTTCAAAAATATTTTGGCTGCCTAACAGTTTAATTTTATCTTACAAATTTTGAATAACTTTTGATGGGAGCACTTTAAGATACAGTACCGAGAGTAATTTAATACATGCAAGACAGATACGCCAAAAAATTCAATCGATGTGCAATTTTCCTTAATTCCATGTATGTAGATAGCTACTGGATCCAAAAAAATCGAAAATGCAAAAATCGCTTATTTGCCCAAGAGCCGTTAAAATGTACAAATGGTTTCGTCTCTGGCCGGATAAGAGTGGGGAATGAAATGAGGTGGGGACAAGTAGGTCTCGGCCAAGTCAAACATGGCCATTTGTTGCAGGTTCAATTTCAGTAGATTGCATACGAGAAGCTGAACAGGGATGAAGAAGTTGTTGTTCATATTTGGACGTGCAGTCGAGCGAAAAAGGAACACAGACCTTCCTTCCCAACCATTCTAGATGGTCTCTCTTTCTTTAGACAAACTTATGTAGAGCTCACATACAAAAATTATAAGGATATGTGCTACGTGTAGTCAATAAATAAAACAGTTGTGCATTTCTCCCTCCAAAATGAAGAAAGCATTGCACAGGAGCGGATTCAGCAGAGAAACTCTAAGCATTAATTAAAAAAAAAAAAACTTAACTGCTGATTTATATTTACTAAAACTTTTAATAATTTATTCGTATATTAAATTCTATTTTATTTTATTTTACAGTTATAATAATAGCAAGCTTGTATGTTTAAGTGATTTGAGTTTAATGAAGTTAAGTAAATCGTGGCCGGTAATTGTATGATTCATAAAAATAATATTTTTGGTAGCCACATCAGACACCCAAGTCCGTCCCGGGCAAAAGCTTTGGAAATGGCACAGGAACAGTCCGGGGAGCAAACACGTTCGATTTAATACAAATGCGCTTGGGTGTGGGAAGGAATCAACGGTGCTGGGGCACACGGTACACCGGCATGGGGTGGGATTTATGTCGAGCGACGTTTTAAGTCTTCGTCGCCAGCAACAGCTGCTTCACAGACTTAGTCCTATCTGCTGCCTGTTTTTTAATACGGACACTTCTGCTTATGCAGCTGCAACATATGCACTTACAAATGCGCTGCAATAAAGTCATTGCGTTAGCTTGACCAGCGTTTTTTCAATAACTTCAAATACTTACATATGTACATACATATATACATAGTTAAACTTACCTAAAAAAAGTTATGGATCCGAAGCAGGCAAACAGAATAAATTTGACATAGCCGGAAATTAATATAAAAAGGAAACAGCTGCACTTAAATAATAATAATACTACTAATAGTAAATTAATAAATATTTGTGTAAATTCATACCACAAAAATAAATCTCATTCATAAGCAAGTAAGCTGTTGCTCTCAATAAGTTTTGAATAGTTATTAAAAGTTGGGATCGCCAACAGACTTAAATTAAGATAAACAAAACTATAGTAAACTAAAATATATACCATATACGAGGTGTGTTCAAAAGTAAGGTGACTTTTTAAATTAAACTCAGCGGGCTTAACATTTCGAGCTAGTTATTTTTTTCTTGAGTTGGTAGCACTGTTAATGACATCTGGGCCAAATTTCATGTCAATATCATTAACAGAAATATATTTACGCTTGTGTTTTCCAAACGACCATCAGCGCCTTCGTCGATACTATATTTCTGATTAAACACTTAAGAATGTTGTATTTGTTACGCTTTCCGTTGTAGTCTAATTTCAATACATATCAATTGCTACCCATTCCCACTATAATGCTAGTGCAGAGGATGTCAGTACGTACTTCTTATAACCTGTGTTGACGAGGAGAACTCTAACTTAAAGGATTAACTTAATTTCTACGTTCTGAGTGAAAACAAAAATTCGCTGCTCGAAAAATGGAGAGGTACATATATTTTTCTAGAGCTTATAAATCAACTGCTTCTATTTGCTCTGACTCACATATTTCAAAATATGAATGCAGCCATTAAAAATAATGTGCGGAATAGACAAATTCAGGAGTTAGAAATGCAAATGTAGCCATACTTCACAAGAATAAACATTTTTCCGCTACAAAATAGATTTCAGAACTGGGTACTATACTTAAAATTAAAATCAGCACTCTTAAGTTAAGAAATTACAAATTCAATGAAATGAAAGAGTATAAAACCACTACTAATAATGCAATTGGACAGATGCTCCTTGTTGAAGAGATATCCAGAAACATTTTATTATGTTTAACAAGTAAGAAAGCTACAGTCGTTCGTGAACGACTGTTATATACCATGTACCAAAATATATCGCCGCTTTTGCCTATTGCGACTTTTGCCTATTAGAGAAATGTAAACAAACTCGATCTCTCTCTCGAAATCTGAAACAAACTTGATCTGCCTGCAAAACATTCCGACCTACATACCGAATTTGGTGACTCTAGCTCTTATAGTTGCTGAGATCTAGGCGTTTATCGATTTATTGATTTTATTGATTTGCGGGGGAGTGGGAGGGAAATTTTTAAATCTGAAACAAACTTGATCTGCTTGCAAAGCATTCCGACCTACATACCAAATTTGGTTACTCTAGCTCTTATAGTTGCTGAGATCTAGGCGTTGACACAGACGGACAGACGGACAGACAGACATGGCTAGATCGACTTGGCTGTTGATGCTCAAGATCAAGAATATATATACTTTATGGGGTCGGAAATGCTTCCTTCTGCCTGTTACATACATTTGCACGAAATTAATATACCTTTGTACCTACGGTACATGGTATAAAAATATAGCAATTCCCATGCAAATATTTATCTTTTAGAATTTTATTAGAATCATTTATTTAACTGAGTAACTGAGAGCCATCTATGACGAAGTCTACGATGATATAAAAAGAACTTATTTGGCCACACCTGGAATACAGTTAATCAAAATAGTCAAGCCAAAACTGTGTGATTAAACATACATATATCCGCCAAAATCTACGCATTGAGTTTTTATGCTTTTTAATAAATTACTGGCGGACGGTGTCACGCCAAAAAGTCGTATTTAAACAGAGGGCGCTCTCGATTGCTTTTAATAAATGGAAATGGAAAATCCAATCACAACTGAATTCAATTAAAATAATTTAAATTTAATTCAATGCAGAATGATATACAAAGTTTTTCGTACAAATAAAGAAGATGGCTTTCCGACACAGGAACATGCGACGAAAAGTTTATACCACAAACGTCGGGTGATTGACCTTGCGACTTCTTAATTGACATAGCGAACGCAAGTTGTTTCAGATCAAATGGCATATCGTTGGGAACTATAGGAATTCTTGGAATGAATACATCCTCGCGTCGATATTTGCCTTTCAAGATGGTTGCAAACACGCGGCTGATTGATGTTTCTCTACAAAATTATCACCGAACCAACTTTTAACTGCAGATTACATAAGTGGTGCTAATTTAAAAACTCAGTTTAATAATTGACAACGTTGTTTTCAACAGTGAGTGGGTCAACTGATTTGTAGAATTGCGTTTTGCCTGGTATTTAATTTTGACTCGAAAAATTGAGTTCGCCTACATACTTATTCTTAGCCGCCAATATTGCTCGTGAACTCAACCATAAATGATTCTCGAATGTCAGGTAAAACGTTATTAATGAGATCTTCTTCGAGTCAGTTAAATTACAGAAATTTGGTGGAAATGATATTAATCCCGTCACACAATCGACTGGAATTTTCCCATTGCCAAAGTCCAAAAATTGTTTTTAGAAGAGTTCAGCTGTTTGATCATTCTGCAGGGCAACACGCATATTGGTGGTCAACTTAATATTATATGTAACTTTCACATATCGCCATATAATCGAAGACTTCAAGCAAGCATTCAGGACCAACACCTTATACGCCAAACCCATAAGTCGGTGTAAGTTCGATTTTTTTTTATCCATCAAAGTTGAAAAATAGGTGAAAAATTAGTACTTTGGTAAAACAGGTATGCCTGCACGTGCAGCAAATATTATAATTTCATTCTACATTGGTTTTGACGAAATTTGATGGCCCTTTCGATAGAGCCCATAACCATGCCGGTCGGTTACATATTTTACCTAAAAATCGACCTCAAAATCTGAATTTGTTCTAAAAAAGTCCTGATTTTTTTGCAACCCAAAAAATTTTTTTTTATGCTTTAAAATATATGTTTATTTTGTTTTTTTAACATTAAATATGCATCATATTAACATTTTCAGAGAAACAGAGAAAAAAAAAAGAAAAGTATACTTCAAAATTGTGAAAAAATTAAGAAAACTGCCTCAAAAAAAAATTAATTTTCGACTAAAAAAAAATACTATTTATCACATACAATATGACCACTTAATCGAAAGGTACTAAAACTACCTTTCATATAAAAAAAAATAAGAAAATATCTCAACTGGTTCAAGAGTTATGATTTTTGTAAAGCAAAAGTATCTAAAGTGCAACTGTGCGTCGTGGTTGCAGCATTATTTCACTAAAACAACAAAGTTGAAAAATGAGTGAAAAAAAGGAAATTCAGAAAAAATTCAAGCAATCAATCAATGCACGATACAGTTTGAATGCACTAAAACAGTGAATGAAACAACCAAAAGTGCGCAATCGATTTACGGCTAACCTCAACTAGCACCAGTTTCCTGTAAAAACTCATAAGTATAATACCACAAATATAACACGAATCCACAAAAATGCCGAATTTTAAATACCCTTGCAGTAAGTAAGAAGTCGAAGAAAAATCTTCTGACTTTTTCGTTTTCTCGGGTACTGACAAGATAAATGTTGCGAACGAGAACTGTTGCAAACGACCTAAATAAAAATATATATATATTCCTACGGCTGCTATATGAAATAGTGGTTCGATTTGAATAAAATTCTGGAATAATACAAAATGGCTATGTCTCAAATTTTATAAAAATATGTGAAAAATTGGCTTAGTTCGATTTTTTTCATCCAAATTTTCTGATCGGTCCTGTGATAGCTATATGATATAGTTGTCCGATTTTAATCAAATTAAAACCGAAATTCAAGAATAATACAAAATGGCCATATCTCAAATTTTATTCAAATATTGTAAAAATTGGTTAAGTTATATTATAATTATAAGGGTGGCTGCAATAACGCCCAGTGCAATAAAGCCCATGAGCGTTATTTCTCAAAAAAAATGCAATAACGCCCATGGGCGTTATTTCACAAAAAAATTGAAATAAGGCCCACGAAAATTGTGAAATAAAGTTTGCGTATGTTATTACACCAAACGAAATTTGCCATTTATATTCTGATCTGCTCCGGAACATATCAAACAGTGCCTTAGCAGTGGCGTGAGCCACTGCTTTTACGGCGTTTCAAAGTTTTTACTGTAAAATATTGTGGGCGTTATTGCATTTTTTTTGTGAAATAACGCCCATGGGCTTTATTGCACTGGGCGTTATTGCAGCCACCCTAATTAGAATACCCTGCAAGGGTATAAAAATTATAACTTAACCAATTTTTACAATATTTGAATAAAATTTGAGATATGGCCATTTTGTATTATTCTTGAATTTCGGTTTTAATTTGATCAAAATCGGACAACTATATCATATAGCTGTCATAGGATCGATCAGAAAATTTTGATGAAAAAATCTAACTAAGCCAATTTTTCACAATTTTCATAAAATTCGAGACATAGACATGTTGTATTATTCCAGAATTTCGGTTTTAATTTTATTAAAATCGGACCACTATATCATTTAGCAGCCATAGGAAAATATATATAAATTCATTAAATTCGTTCGCAACATTTTGTAAAGGGTAGGGGAAAGGTGACAGTTGTGGACACCACTTTTTAAATCACTTATATCTTTTTACCTGGAGCGTATTATGCGGACATATGCATATCAATGGAAAGCTAAAGACCTTAGCTAACTAGTTTTCGAATAATTACAGTGATATCTATCACTGAAAGAAAAAGTTTTAAGTTTTTGTAAAATAGTCGTTTTTGCCACTTCCAGATTTTAAGGGGGGTTGTGGACACCTTTGTAGAATGTGCTAAAATTAGGAAAGTACCAAGTTAAACGCAATCAAATGAAGAAAAAATGAAAGTTTATTCATTTGTAAAGTCAAAAAAAAATACTACGCATGACATCATTCGGAATCAGAATCACAATTCGCGCATGTGAAATAGCTGGTAGGCATGTCAGCACACTTGAAGTGCACTGGCCGATCACATTCATTGCAGTGAACGGTGTTGGAGGCGGTCAATTTTTTTGGCAACATCTTTATGCAAATGATTCAAAAGTCCTTATGTTCCTCGTCCGACGACTTCTGCTTCTTGGAAGGCTTAGATTGTTTGGCACGTTTTGCCGGTGTTTTGGCTGGCGTTGATGTCCGATCGCGCTTAGATGGGTTTTCGGCTGCCGTTGCCGTTGAAAATTCCTTGGGAAGCTTTTTGAGTTTTGCCAAATCCTTGGTCGTCTTAGCCGCTTTTTTCGATGCACGTTCGTCAGCCTTTTGCTTCAAAACTGTTAAAACTTGGACTTTTTTCGAATTTTTCTTGAGCGACATGACTAAAAACATCGAAGAAAATTACAAAAACATTATTAAAATATATTTACTTATTTACCTCGCCCTATAATTCAAGGTTATTAATGTTATTACTATAAAAATCATTTATGTTGACATCAACGGCGATATTTAACGATTTGTCAAAAAAAAATTGGGTGTCCACAACCCCCGACATTTCATTGTCCACAACTGCCTCAAGCAGTCGTTTTGAAATCATATGAAAAAAATTTTTATTGTGTAACTTTTGTCCAAACCCGGTGTGGAATCTTAAACATAACTAAATTTCACGTCAAAAAATCTATTACACTTACCTTCTTAATTAACACACTTCACACGGTGACACTTTTAAAAACGTGCAATAAAACTTTTGAGATTTTTTTCAGCGTGAAAAAATGCATTTTTCCGGGACACAAAGCAGACGCGTCCGTTCCGTTTGGTATTTGGCACAAAACAATCGATCTTCAATAGCGCACACATGACATTTGAAAGATCCGTCCTATCTGTCCTGTGTCAAAAGTTACACAGGGGTGTCCACAACCCCCACGGTGTCCACGACCCCCACTTTTCCCCTACTTAAAGTTAGCTTCCTTTCTTGTTTTCATTAAAATTTACCGATCTTTCCTATTGCAGCTATATGAAATAGTCGTCCGATCCGGCTCGTTCCGACATATATAGCAGTGAGAGCATACAATATAAGACTATTTGCAAAGTTTCATTTAGATAGCTTCAAAACTGAGGGACTAGTTTGAGTAGAAACGGACAGACGGACATGGCTAGATCGAATCGGCTGTTGATACTGATCAAGAATATATATACTTTATAGGGTCGGAGATTTCTCCTTCACTGCGTTGCAAACTTCTGACTAAAATTATAATACTCTGCAAGGGTATAATGATTAGCTGTTAAATATAAAACGAACATCGTTTTCGGCGTTCAGCACCAACTGTGGTGTGACGATTTTCCTAATTTTCCAGTTTTTAAAAGGTTGTTCTTAATTTTCACATAGCCTTTGTTTGGCTCCCGGAAAATACATTCCCAACAGAATAAACCCAACCAAATCGGACGTTTTTATATACTTTTATATGTTACAACACTTAGTTAAGACGACGAATTTTCAGTTTTCTTGAACTGAACAACTCCCTAACAGCAGAACGCCAGATTGCATACTACAAGGAAAATATGGAAAGTTGATGTTATATGCATTTGATTTATGATATAATTTAACCGTGTAGTATGTTAAACACCGCGAATGTTAAATTGTCTTTTTATTTGGCACTAAAGCAAAAAGAAACACTAACAACTTGAACAGCTTGCCAAGTGTAAGCAGTTAGCTGCTTTATTTTGGTTACCCTTGCCAAGTTTTGGATTATTTATTTTGATTTGTTCTGTGTTCATTGGCCTCATTATAAAATCTTGCATTTCATTCTTATGTGTATTTATACATTTAGAAACTTATTAACATTAATAGCTTTGGGTAACATTATCGTTTAGAAAATAAAGACTTCCGAAAGAAGCCTTTTATTTATCATCTGGCTTCTGAACACCCATATGTTACGGATAATCGCATCAAATGGGCTTCGTCACTGGGCTTTCTTTGTTCAATTTTTTTGCCGTTTGACATGGCTGTGCAATATTCTGATCATTTTAGTACCCAACTGAACGTTAAATTAGAAAGTTATTTTTGCTCTTTTATATGAAGTCTTGCGATTTAATAATAGCTTAATAGCTTAATAGCTAGAGCTTCCAAATTTGGTTATAAGATTTATTTCTATTGCACTCAGATCAAGTTTGTTTTAAAAATTGCTCCACAACCAGTTCCGCTCTTGAAAATCATAAAAATAATGTAAGATTAAATCAAATAATAACAAGAAAGGAAGCTAACTTCGGCATGCCGAAGTTTAAATACCCTTGCAGTAAGTAAGTAGAAGAAGAAAAACCTTCTGACTTTTTCGTTTTCTCGGGCACTGACATAAGGTAAATGTTGCGAAAGAAAAATGTTGCGAACGAATTTAATGAATTTATATATATTTTCCTATGGCTGATATAGTGGTCAGATTTGAAATTAAAACCGAAATTCTGGAATAATACAACATGTCTATGTTTCAAATTTTATGAAAATTTGTGAAAAATTAGCTTAGTTAGATTTTTTCATCAAAATTTTCTGATCGGTCCTATGACAGCTATATGATATAGTTGTCCGATTTTGATCAAATTAAAACCGAAATTCAAGAATAATACAAAATGGCCATATCTCAAATTTTATTCAAATATTGTAAAAATTGGCTAAGTTATAATTTTTTTCATTAAAATTTACCGATCTTTCCTATATAGCTATATGATATAGTCGGCCGATCCGGCTTGTTCCGACATATATAGCAGTGAGAGCATATAGGAGTATATCTGCAAAGTTTCATCCAGATAGCTTTAAAACTGAGGGACTAGTTTGCGTAGAAACGGACAGACGGACATGGCTAGATCGACTCGGCTGTTGACGCTGATCAAGAATATATATACTTTATAGGGTCGGAGATGTCTCCTTCACTGCGTTGCAAACTTCTGACTAAAATTATAATACCCTGCAAGGGTATAAAAATGGGAATTATTAGACCATATTAGGTTTTGGTGTATGTTGAACTTCCGCAGTGCAGAATCTGCAACATGTACATTTTAACAGTATCAATGGATGTTGGTCAACATTTTCCTAGACATATTTTCCTTTATTTATCAACATTCCCTTCTGCCTTCCGCCCTTATTAATTTTATTTTTTTTAAATTCCAGCACGGTTATTTAAGCCTCGTACTAATTTAAGATACATTTTCTTTCGAAATGTTGCAAGCGAAAGCCAATTTATATTTTGGAACCAGTGTGACCACTGACACTTATGTCCAGCTGTTTTATGTAAACAAACTTTAAAGTAAAGTAAATTACAATGAGTATGAACGGATTCGATATAGGAATGAATGTATTTCCTTGCCACTATAAAGTTTAAGGCAAATAATCGAAACCATTAACGCCGTCTAAAATGTCTTTCGTGAATGAAATCCCATATAATAACCATTATCTTGTCTTTTGAAATATTTCAATTCATTTATTTTTAAATCAAAACAAGAAAGGAAGCTAACTTCTGCATGCCGAAGTTTAAATACCCTTACAGTAAGTAAGAAGAAGAAGAAAAATCTCACTTTTTCGTTTTCTCGGGTACTGACATAAGATAAATGTTGCGAACGAGAAATGTTGCAAGCGAAAAATGTTGCGAACGAACTAAATGAGTTTATATATATGTATATTCCTACGGCTGCTATATGATATAGTGGTCCGATTTGAATAAAATTAAAACCGAAATTCTGGAATTCTGGAAAATTCTGTTGTATACATGTCTATGTCTCAAATTTTATGAAAATATGTGTAAAATTGGCTTAGTTAGATTCTTTCATCAAAATTTTCTGATCGGTCCTATGGCAGCTATATGATATTGTCGTCCGATCCGACATAGCAGTGAGAGCGTATAGAAGACTATCAGCAAAGTTTCATCCAGATAGCTTTAAAACTGAGGGACTAGTTTGCGTAGAAACGGACGGACAGACAGACGGGCAGAGGGTCTCCTTCACTGCGTTGCAAACTTCTGACTAAAATTATAATACCCTGCAAGGGTATAAAAACAGATGTTTGGACTTGTTGCTCGAGACATTTAGTTTAACAGTCTTTAAAGTAAATTAGCCATGCTTGTATTAAATTCATTCACAGCGGTATCGGGCATCGCACTGCCGGTCACACTCGACACTCGACTTTTGTCCATTATAATTTTTATTTTATATTTACAGGAACTAAAATAGCTAAGATACGACTTATTTTGGGAAGAGGTTTGGTTAAACCTTCATTCGAATTTTTTTAGGGAAACTTCCGAATCATCACTAGCCCCTTAAGCCTTCGTAATATACGAATTTTTGGTCCGAAACAGTCAAATGTTGCATTACTTGTTTGTTTAAGCTTACGAGTATTTTATAAGGCAGATTTTCTGCCTCTCATAAAACATTCCTCACAACGGTGACGGAAGCAAAAGTAATGTTTGCAGTTAAATACATAAACACATATTTTCCTAAGGATATGGTTATACAAGAAAATAAAATCAAGTAAGAAAGCTACAGTCGTTCGTGAACGACTGTTATATACCATGTACCAAAATATATCGCTGCTTTTGCCTATTGCGACTTTTGCCTATTAGAGAAATGTAAACAAACGCGCTCTTTGCAAAACCACCACCATCTCATGCACTTGCGTGTGCAAGACAGAGACAGAGATAACCCCTCCTCTCTTTTTTGCGCACGGGAGTTAGTTTCTTGCGCTCATCAGTTTTGTTGTTGTTTTTTGGGATGCACCTGTTGCTAGCTGCCAAATAGATAGCACACTGATAAGTAAATAACTTTTGTGTTTTTCACCCGATCTTTACCAGATTTTCGGTATTGATACATGTTCTACATGTGCATAGACATGCACAAAAAGAAAGATATATGGTAATATTTGCGGCTGCAAAACGTTTTTATTGATTTGCGGGGGAGTGGGAGGGAAATTTTTAAATCTGAAACAAACTTGATCTGCGTGCAAAACATTCCGACTTACATACCGAATTTGGTGACTCTAGCTCTTATAGTTGATGAGATCTAGGCGTTTACACAGACGGACAGACAGACATGGCTAGATCGACTTGGCTGTTGATGCTGATCAAGAATATATATACTTTATGGGGTCGGAAATGCTTCCTTCTGCCTGTTACATACATTTGCACGAAATTAATATACCTTTGTACCTACGGTACATGGTGTAAAAAGAGAGTACATGAAATAGTGTTGCCTGACAAAACCTTGCGTTGGGTGCTGCGCATGCTCATGGTCATGGCATGACATGTCATGGCATGACATATGGACTACTTAGAAAAGGATAAACCATTAACAGGGAGTACTACGGCGCAACACTCATTTACAAAAAAACAGCAGAACTAAATGCCATTCCATTATATATCCATTGGGATCATTCCCCATATACCATTTCATTAGAAAGAAAGCAGCCCAAAGCGCAGTACGACTGGACGCAAGCCATATATGTATACCTTAAGGGGGTAAACCCATCCAGAAACGCAAAAAAATGCCATTTTTGTAAAATTTATTCCTGGCAACCTATAAAAGTAATCAAACCAATTTTTTTTTAAATGATAAGCACACTTTTCAACTAATATTTTGTAACTTTTTTATTGAAAAATATTAAATACACTGCGAGATATTCTTTGTTCCGCAACGTCCTGAAAATCGAAGGACCTCCGCGGTGCTCACTCCTGCGTCATATGTAATTATCTAAATAAAAAAAAACAAAAAAATTATTGATCATTAGATCCTCTTCTAGTCTACTACGTAGGATTTTTTGAAAATATTGATGGCGAAATGGCGGCCGTTTGAACTCAAAATTGCGATTTTTATGGAAAAAAAGTTTATTTTCTAAATAAAAAAAAAACTAAAAATCTTTAAAAAAAATCCTACGTAGTAGACTAGATAATTATGTATAGAATAGCCACAGAAAATTTCAAATCAATCGGTTTATTAGTTTTCGAGATATCGTGAGCACCGATTTCAAAAACATGGGTTCGAGAAAAACGCGTTTAAAAATTGTTCAATGGGTAAGCGCTCGTGTAACTGAGGTATGCATTTTCGGCCCTAACTTCGTCATTTTTTCGAATTTCGACTTGAAACTTGGACCAGACATTCTTAATATATCAAACTTTAAGAAAACAAAAAAAATCGACAATTTTAAAATTCCTAGGTGGGTTTACCCCCTTAAAAGGAAAAAGTAGTGAAAAGGCAGTATGAGGTATGGGCCGCAATTTTCTTCGAAAACTGGGGGTCGAAGAGTCTTTACCTCCCAGGGTCAGCGACAGTGTTCCACTCGGAGGTTCTCCCAATACCGAAAGCAGTCTGAAATTCAAGACTGCTCCCAAGCAGAGCATATCTCCAAAAGCTAAAATTATATCATAAGGAAAATGGTACTAAGGGGAGGCGCCAAGCCAACGATATGAAAAAAAACGGAGCTATCAGGATGGTAACCTTACCACTTAAACCTTAAACCTACCTTAGTTTGGTGCTTTTAAAGAATCGGTTCTCACTGTTTCTGGATGTTTCAATGTTATACCAATCGACCAAAATATAAAAAAATGTTGTTATTTGCGTAAACCCAAGCTCGGGAGCTGGTGCCTGGGCATAGCCATATACTCTCTGATTGTAAACTTTGATGGCTTTGCCATTGCAGTGATCGTCAATTTGTTGCTGCTGTTCCGAACCCTTAAGAAAAAGCTATTGCAGCTCCTGGGCTGGCTAATCTGTAGGCTGATTCGAATTAATTTTTGTTTGACAATAAACAATGCGGTTTTGTATTTTGATTGCACACATTACATACTGCGTCTTCCTATATCTCTCCATTGGGTTTAAGCCATTTTTAGTGAAATTTTGCTGTTGTTGGGTTATAACATTTCTTTTTTTTTATGTGTGTATGTTTATAACCGACCCTAATTTGCTTTGCTTCTTGTTTTTCATACTGTGTACTGTGCAAAAATTTCGCCTCCGTTGCATCAACGTTTCGGCCGCGACCACAAACCCCACACCGCCTATAACCCATCAGCCACTTTTCACTTCTTAGTGGGACCACTGCTTGTCTTTTTTGTAGCAACTCAGAAGGAGGGTGTGGGTGGTACTCCTGCTTAATGTTGATTCGCTTAGGCCTATGCCCTAGTCTAGGTCTGAGTTCCTAGGGCCACTATACTATATGTACAAGGTCCGGCGCAGGCGCCAGCAGCACGAGTGACGCTTGACTGTTTCTGTGCGAGTTTGAATAATTCATTTGGCTATTTTCTTATCTTTATATTTGCCAGTTCTCGAGTCAGTTTTTGTGGTAGGTTAGTTAGCCGTCAAGGCGAATTCCCCACGACCAACCCCAACCCCAGCTCCACCGCCCACCCCGGCGAATTCACTTTCCCAATCCAAATCCCTCCCCATCTGCCCACCTTGACTCTCGTCGCGTGGCCCACTCCGCAGCCGCTACTCCCGGAGTCCTCCCGCGCCCGAGAGACTTTCGGGCCCGAAGTCGTGTTTTGACTGCTCCATTTCCATCCGTTCCGCAGCCGCCTGGCATTGCCAGCGCCTGCATCCTGTCGCTTCAGTTGTGTGGCAGTAGCCGCTTTGTAAACAGTCTCGCCGTTCACCCACCGCGTTCTTCTGGTCGCCTCTTCAGTGCCGAGTTGCCGAGTTTTCGTCATCGTCGCCAGTCGGTTTAAAACCCTGCATCACTTGTTTGGCCATACTGAAGCCTGGTGATACATTTATTCCCGAAACTTTGGGAAAAGTCAGAGAAAATTAAAGTCCTCTTTGTGCTTGTGATTCCAGTGAAAGTTGTGCTTCTAAACCCGCCAACATCTTGTTGATAAAAAGTAAAAGGAATTCCAAAAATGAATTTAATTACCCGAACTAATGCAAAATAAGGATTTCCGGAAGCCCTTTCATAATATTTTCGAATTGCCTTGCATTCTTACTAAGTTATACTTTTAATAGTACTTTCTGTTTTTATTTTCTTTGTTTGGCTATTTAAAACAACAAAATTCACGGGTATACGACGCATTAAAGGTGTTTTCGTGTAAACAGATGACTAATGAAGAATTTTTCTTTCTATCAAGGCACTTGCCCCGTTTTTTTCATGCAACTAATTCCCCACCTGTTAGGCAGACATTCATCATACGCAATGTGTTCAACAATTTTCTATATGTATAAGCTGTTTCTATAGATATGCTATATTCTGAGTACTGACTTCTGCTGCTGTTCCTGAAGCTCTCCCACCGAAATGTTTAAAGTTCTGCACCCACTGATTGTGCTTTATGTGTGTGGTGCGGCAACTACTAGCTCTCTCAGCAGCTGCAGCCATTCCACTTCTGCTACTTCCGTGCCCAACATCTTAGCTTGTGTGTGACCATCTGTGCAATTGTTGACACCCACAGACATACACCCATGCACTCACGTGCATACCCGCCCGTGTTCGATACAGCTGGCGCTGTCGACTTGAAGCGCTCCATTTGTGCAGCCGAACGCCAAAGGCGTCCAGTTATTTATGCCCTAACCTGATGGAATACGGATTATTACAGTTTACACGTAGAAGAAAAAGTTTCCACTTCTCTTGGTCCTGGAAATGTATCAGTGCGTGGACTACGAGCACCACAAATATATTTTAAACTGGCTTTTCTTTCTCTTTTCCCTTTAGTTTACATTGCCTCTGGCGATTTCCCGCGCATTGAGTTCAATACCCCGTTGCTATTAGGGGGGTGGTGGCGCCTAATAAAGGGAGTATAATATATTATTCATGCGACAAAAGTACCCGCTAACATTTGCTTAAAACTCGACTGTAGTACATCTGTTGCTTATTCTCCACCTTTGAGTGTGGCCGGAAAAGAGAGAAAAGCCAAACCCGAAAGCACTTGTTGCAAAACTGTAGCGAAAGAATAAAAGCCACTTGGGCGAACTATTTTAACCGTTATTCGGAAGCTACGAAAGTACGTTGTGGTTAGGTAAATTAACGGATATATTATTTATGAGTTATAGACCACCAAGTGGCCAATCTAGCCATGCCCATCTCCGCTATTGGTTTAAGAAGTCCGTACTACTTAGTCTGATTTAAACAAGTTCTGGCTCTTACAGTAAAGCTTATGTTGACAAATCCATAATACGAAATAAACACCCGCAAACACAGACACTTAGGGGCAGACTTAAAAATCCACGGGCATCGTCTTCTTACTCTCCTCTTTCCTGTTGTCCTTTTATTTATCTCGCTTGCTCATTTTTTGTGTTTTTGTTTTGCATTTTCAACGAGGCCAAACCGCACACACGCACGCCTCCATGCAAATAACCCCCACACACACATACATACGGACATGTACATAGAGAAGAAGACAAGGCGTGACAAGTGCAGGCTTCATCCGAACGTGCCATCTTGCCCTTCCTCCACATCACGTCCTCCCGCCAGCATGACCGAAGAGAGGAAAAACTTTAACTAGATGCATATATAAATTGCGTTCTATATATTTATGCCTTGACATATACGCAAATGCATCACGACTGCGGAACAGAAGAGGGCGGGAAGTTGGCAAGGATTTTATTAAGTATGCCTATTATGGTGCACATGAGCATACATTTGTACTTTATATTCACAGCGAATTCGGGCGATGAAGATGCTATTAAGTAGAAAACGCATAATTGATTAATTTAAATATAAATCAAAAAGCACCGAAGAGAAAGATAACTGTTTACTGGCCAGCCAAAAGGAATGGCTCTGGTGTTCATACAGTATACATCCATACAAACATCAAACAAGAACACCGTATTGGGCTCTACTTTATTGCCTATAGGTCAGAATTGGCTATATCTTAAAATCTGGATTTTACACAGTTTGCACTTTAGTTTCTATTCTTTTATTTTATCCTATTCATAAAAATATAAACGTTTAGTCAGGAAATCGAAACTCCATGATATTTAAAAAACATTCATCAAGATTAAACTAAATTCCAGATCTAATAAAAGTCGTTTTGTGTGAAGACCAGTGCAGCAGGCATATAGAGCGTGTTTGTCGTCGTTTTTCAAGTATTATAAATAAACACAAACAAACCTAAGTCAAACAAGAAAGGAAGTTCACTTCGACTCGCAGAAGTTTGTATACCCTTGCAGCTTAAAATTAGATCATTATGAATTCAAAAATTTTGATCAAATTAAAAGAAAAACTATACCAAAAAGTGGGTTTTAACATTTACCTGTTAAACTACATTTACAGTTTTACAGTTTTCGATTCACAGTTTTCTATTTTCCTCTACATTTAATGATCGTATGACAGCTTTATGATATAGTAGTTCGATTTTGATAAAATTGCAATCGTAATTCTAGAATAATGCAAAATTGCCATATCTCAAAGTATTGGAAAATATGTTAAAAATTGACAACGTTATAATATTTTTATTATGGCAGGTAACTGATATAGCTGGTCGATTCATTCAGATAGTTTCAAAACTGAGGAACTAGTTTGCTTAGAAACGGACAGACGGATGGACAGACATACGGACATGGCTAGATCAACTCGGCTGTTGATGCTGATCAAGAATATACATATATTATTCATAGGGTTGAAAATGACTCCTTCTCTGCGTTTCAAACTTTTGACTAAAATTATAATACCCTGCAAGGGTATAAAAATACCAAAGAAGTAAATATATTTTTAAAACAAAAACAACATTTTAATGAAACTTAATGGATATGACTCTTAAATTCGAATATATGAAACACCCTATGTATCCATAGTATTATCCTAGTGAACATTTCTCATTATACAATTTTTAAACATACGTTTTTCATTTCATATTTCATTTTGAAATGAATTTTATTTGTTTTCCAAATAAAATAATATATTATACCAATAAATATTTAAACTTTTCTTTAACCTTTTATAAAGTTTTTTCACGTCATGTCCTGGTATAGGCATATTTCTTTGTCGAATGCGCACTCTGTTTTTAATATGTCCCTTTCGGGCTCAACTGACTGTTTGGATATTTTGTCCCTGAGGGTTTTGCGCCATCTTAACTTGCACTGAGTCCAAAACATTCTCTTTTAGTTTTACTGCCTCAATTCGTTTTCCTCTCCATAAATAAAAAAATGTAGGTGAAAATATACATAAATAATGGGCACAAGCGCGTCTTTTTTATGAAGTGTTTGAATGTGCGAGTGTCAACCCAGGGCACTGTGATGGGGGAATTGCGAGGGCGACGTCTGCGAAAATTATAAAACAGACGACGCAGCCATTCTGGTCGAGAGGAGCTCCGGCAAGAAGGGAGACGCTGGCCTCTGAAGGCGGATATTCGCCCCCGCTTTGTAGGCGTGTGTAAATAGCAAAAACCTAGTCCTTACACAAGCAAAGTCATCATGGAATCTATACGAGGCAGAGCCCAGCTAAACAGAATGGAAGGGAGGGAGTGAGAACAGAACTTGAGAGGGGAGTAAATGATAAAAAATAATAGAATAGAAGCCATGACAAATACGTTTTCTTTGCCGTTTTTGTATCACATGCCCTGAGGTGGTGGGCCGTATAAAGTTTGACCTCCAATCAATAAATCACATTAAAAATGAATTTCCGAAAAATGTCAAGGAAGGCGTGACGAATAACTAGCCCGAAAGTGCTCGTTGTCGCAGCATGGCTTCTTACCGGATAATATCTCATTTAAATGTTAATAATAAAAAACTTGCAATACTTGCGGCAATCTTTGATGACAAAATTAAAAACGGAGTCTGGTAGTACGTTTACATAAACTACATAAGTAAAATCTTAAAGGGTATAAATGCTTACTTTGTGTGCTTTCCTCTGATGTAGTACCCATTGGTTTTGCTTATATTAATTTTATCTTTCTTTTTCTGCTATTGCCCAGATGGGTCATCGATAATTTCTTGAGAGACCATTTGCTTGTCAACGCCTAGTACCTTGCGGTTTTGTCTAAAACTGTAATCCTAGTAATGTTTTAGAATCTATACTTAATCTTCAAATCGCGGAATTTTAGAATTATATTTAATAATGTTTTTTTAATTATTTAAAAATAGGAAGCTACCAGAATCATGTACTGGTTTCATTTGGCCTTAGACTCCGAAACACCGCTTTCAGTCTAAGAGTAGAAAATTCGGGAATTTTTTTCCGTAACCTGCACTGCGTGCCTAAAACTCATAATTATCACACGTTCACATACCATATTCCGGTTTTTGTTGTTCTTCTTTAAACTCTTAACAATAATTTATGTTTCTGCTGCTGCTAATTGTACATTTTGTTGTTCTTGCTGTTTATAATGTAAAATTTATTGTGTTTGTGCATGTTTGTTATCGCCTCGCCGTTCCGCGTCCTCGCGTGGATTGTAGCGAAAAATGTGTGGCCACCAACCTCGCTGCTCACTCCCACCTTATCCTCTTCACACAACCCCTGTGTATTTATGTTTTACAACGTCTGCAAAAAATATTATGAAATGTAATAAATGAATAACAAAATACAAAACAAACGCCATCAATTATTCATTAATAAAAGCACAAACAGAAATAACCAAAAATAAAAGCTTGCGGCGCGTCGTTCTTTAAATATTTTATAAATTAATTCATCAAACAGCATAAGCGAAATTGAAAATACAACAAAAGGGCAGGAGTTAATGTAGTGCCTAATTTAATGTGAAATTACAGAGTGCAGACAAAAGATCATTAAATACCAACAACAATAAAAAGCAAATTATTTGTAATTGTGATAGCAGAGTAAATGCTATTGCAACCACCGTAAAAATAACGTGTGTAAAACAAAATAAAAATAACTTAACTTTGTTTTAAGTTTTTGGACATACATTGGGTTAAACATTAACGATTTAACGTGGTAAGTTAACCTTTCTAGAAAAAAACTTCAGAAGCTTGAGATTTTATAACCTTGTAGTTTATAATATGAACCCCCAATTACCATGACATATACATATGCGACTTAGTTTTTTTTATAAATACTGCCTTCAAGGAAGGGCCGCTTTTCAACATTTTTGTTAACTAACCATAATATAGTGAGATTCGTCTTATACGTCGTAGATGTCGTTTTTGTCGGCGTTTTTACTTTTCACTAGTCCTGTTTTACTCGGCTCAAGGTCAAAAAGGGGTGGGGAAAATAGAACCAGTACGAATTCTCTTTTTTCTGTTTTTCCAATATATTTCGGTTGCTCTTAAGACTACTCATATCCAAGTATGCACATATGTATATAAGTCAGCATAGGGGACAATAATTATCGTTTTTAGCAAATTTGTTTATATTTATTGATTTAGAGCCGCCTTAAACCACACTCTATTATCAATATTTAACTGTAACTTTGAAATATCAATAAAAAATTCTTTAAACTGCATAATTATTTACATAAAATTATTAGCGATTCACGGGAAATTATTTTTAACCGTCAAACACCCTAGCTAAAATCGACGAATACCACTTACTCAATTAACAACAATTAACAGTCATTATCTTTATCATTACCTTTAAGCAAAATTACCTAAAGCAAGTATCAAAAAACTCTTAAACATAACTTTTTCCTCCTCAGTCCTGGGGTCACAAACTTCCCTGAACCCGGGTTAGGTGAGGTGAATGGGGTTACAGTTTTGCATTTGCACCACATAAAATTAGCATGTCTCAAATTTATAAAAATATATTGAAAATTGGCCAAGTTATAAGTGAGAGCATAGAAAAGACTATAGCAAAGTTTCATTCAGCTTCAAAACTGAGAGACGGAAGTACAGACGGACTTGGCTAGATCGACCCGGCTGTTGATGCTGATCAAGAATATAAATACTTTATAGGGTCAGAAATGTCTCCTTCACTGCGTTGCAAACTTTTGACTAAAAATATAATACCCTGCAAGGGTATAAAAAACCTTAATTTCACTGAATTAAATTATTTGCACACTTGGGTAATTATTCTGTAAAAATTTAATTGATTTGTTAACTATTTGACTTTTGAAAACTAAATATAAATGTAAATTTTGAAGCAAAAAACATAGTGCTTTTTTTCAAAGCAAAGGAACACATTTTGCCAAAGTAAGCGGAAAACAAAAGGAAGCCATCATAACTCAGCGGAAAAAATGGTATATTTGCATAATCAGGCCAATCGTATGCTGAGATTTGGGAGGTCGCTTTACCATTTCGAGCATTTTACAGTGCTTTAATGGACTCTAATCGTTGCAGAGCTCAGAAAGAGGAAGATGAACCAAAAAACCTCATCAACATAATTGCAGAAAACGCTAAGAATTAATTTTTAACACCTTATTCACCATTTTAGTGTTCGGAGGGCACTGGCTAGATGCTTACTAAAAGTACCGCGTTGCTGTAATGTAACTGTAATTGTATGGAAAGCGCCTTGTACTTACGGAACTTCATAAAGTGAAACCTCTAATATTTTTGAAGCGTGATTGTGTGAGTCTGTTGTCTGTCATAAAAGAAACCTAAAACCTACCCTTGCAGTAAGTTGTATAAAAAGAAAATGTTCTGACTTTTTGATATTTCGAGACCTGCCATAAGGTAAATGTTGCAAGCGAAAAATGTTGCAAGCGAAAAGTGTTGCAAACTAAATGAATTAATATATATATTCCTATGACAGCTTTATTTTATAGCTGTCCGATTTTGATCAAAATAAAACCGAAATTCTGGAATAATACAATATGGCCATATCCCAAATTTTAATAAAATATTGTTAAGATTGGCTAAGTTATAATTTTTTTAAATTTACCCATTGTTCCTCTGGCAGCTATATGATATAGTCGTCCGATTCGGCCCGTTCCGACATACATATATAGTGGTGAGAGCATATAGAAGACTATGTGCTTAATTTCATTCAGATAGCTTTAAAACTGAGGTAGTTTGCGTAGAAACGGACGGACAGACGGACTTGGCTAGATCGACTTGGTTGTTGATGCTGATCAAGAATATAAATACAGTGGTGCTCATAGACTTAACCCACAAGACTTCAACCAAGTATTTAAGCGAATATTAAGAAAAGTTTTTATTTCACAGCTCCAATTTTTTGTCTCACAGTAGCTCTATTTATTGAATCCATTGAATCCACAAGACGTGCTTACTGTTGAGGATTAATTTTTTCCATTCTTCCTGCAAAATTCGTCACAAATCGTTTTTATTTGCTGTTTTTTTTTTTGCCAACTACTTGTTTAAGGATTCCCCACAAGTTCTCTATAGGGTTCAAGTCGGAGCATTGCGCTGGCGATTGCAAAACATTGATTGCCTTTTGGTTAAGCCACTACTAAACTATCTTTCTGGTGTGTTTCGGGTCGGTATCCTGTTCAAATATCCAGGCAAGTGGAAAATTATCGGCATATTCTCCAGATAAATTGTACTGGATGTCCCTGTACATTCCGCCCTTCATAATGCCATCTATCTTCACTAGGGGACCTACGCCCGATGGGGTGAAACAGCCCCAGACCATAATCGAAGCGCCACCATGTTTAACGGTCTTCTTCGTGTATTTGGGGTCCAATTATTTGTTGGGAGGATGTCGTACATATGGTTTAGCATTACTCCCAACACATTAAACTTGGTTCGTCGCTCCAAATAATTATATTCCAATAATTCGGATCTTTTGAATATGCTCTGTGACGAATTTTTAACATTTTTATTTGACAGCAATGGTTTTTTTTGGGCAATGCGTTTATATAACCCAAATTCATTTAGCCGTCTTCTTATGGTTTGAGCTGATATATTCACTCCATAATCTGACACCATTTGGCCTGTGATTTCCCTCCAAGTTAAAAACGGATCGACTTTACTGATTTTGGCAATCCGTCTATCGTCGTTTAAATTGATTTTCTGGGCTTTTCTCTTGGAATATTTTCTCAGGTTCTATGTTTCTTATAAATTGCAATGGCATTTTTGAATTTGCTACCCGAAAAATGTAAAGTCTTAAGCTTTCTTTCGGCCGGATTTGTATTTTTATTTTAAACCATAGCGGTTAAATTGTTTTGAGAAATGTATTTAGTATTCAATATTTTAGTTTATAAAATAAATATCCCAACTTTTCCGGAAAAAACACAAGTTTTACGATTTTAGCTCAAGGTGACTTAAGTATGTGAGGAGGATATTTTGGAGATCGTTTAAGTTTTTTTAAGTTTTTCGTTGAATAAATATTTTTATAACTTCGTTATTCTTCTATTTGAACACTGATATAAAGAGCTACTGTGAGACAAAAAATTGAAGCTGTGAAATAAAAACTTTTCTTAATTTTCGCCTAAATGCTTGGTTTAAGTCTTGAGGCTTAAGTATATGAGCCGCACTGTACTTTTTAGGGTCAGAAATGTCTTCTTCACTGCGTTGCAATCTTCTGACTAAAATTATAATACCCTGCAAGGGTATAAAAATCACAAAGAAATTAACTTGCCAGCAAAATGCACTTTTCAACTCGATTATGATATCAAGAAAACTGTCTGCTTATGTGGTGGAACGTCATAGCCGCATTCGCCTCAATCTCCAGAACTAAACCTCATCGAAAGTTTGTGGAAGGATTCGGACAGACGGGTAAAAAAACGAGCCATATCAAAATAGGCCGAGCTGATTATGTCACTTGAAGAGGAGTGGCAGTATTGTTTCGTTAATGTTAAACAGTTTGAAAGCGGAAGATTTAGGCTTAGCCATTTTTAATATTTTTCTTTAGTGTTCCAGGGTATTATAATTTTAGTCAGAAGTTTGCAACGCAGTGAAGGTAGAGTATACATATATATTCTTGATCAACATCAACAGCCGAGTCGATCTAGCCATTTCCGTCTGTCTGTCCGTTTGTCCGTCCGTTTCTACACAAACTAGTCTCCCAGTTTTGAAGCTATCAGAATGAAATTTTGATAATCTTCTATATGCTCTCACTACTATATACATATGTCGGAACGGCCATAGGAAAGATAGGTAAATTTTAATGAAAAAAACTATATCTTAGCCAATTTCTACAATATTTGAGTAAAATTTGAGACATGGCCATTTTGTATTATTCCTGAATTTCGCTTTTAATTTTATTCAAATCGGACCACTAGGTATATCATATAGCTGCCATAGGAATATATATATCAATTCATTTAATTTGTTCGCAACATTTTTTGCTCGCAACATTTTTCGCATGCAACATTTTCCATATGTCAGTATCCGAGAAAGTGAAATGTCAAAAAAATTTCTTCTTCTTGTACGTACTGCAAGGGTATTTAAACTTCGGCTTGCCGAAGTTAACTGTCTTTCTTGTTTTTTTTTTTATAATTTAAATGTTGTTATTTTAACGGAATGGTATACCAAATAACGTTAAGCCTTACCTGCATCCATTTTTTACGTAGCTTCTTTTAAACAAATATGGTCGGATTATAGGTTTTCAGGGTCTCTGATGTCAAATCTGATATCAGATTTTAAAAACTCAAGATGGCGGTTCCAAATTGGCGTACTCAATTAGTGAAATCAGCTTTATCAGCTAAATCAAATGATTTTACTGTTCAGTGTCTCCCACTGAAAATCGAAGCTTATTTCAGTAAACAAGTTCGCCATATTATGTCTGCCATCTTGAATTTACAAAATCTGATATCAGATTAAAAATATCTATACTCAAAAAATAAAGGAATTGAAAAAAAAATGTTAAATCAATTTAAATCTTAATTTCCGAATTTCGCCATATTGGATCCGCCATCTTGAATTTTTAGAAGAGAGAATATAAAGAAGACTATCTAGAAAGTTTCGTTCAGATAGCTTCAAAACTGAGGAACTAATTTGCGTATAATCGGACATGGCTAGATCGACTCGGCTGTTGATGCTGATAAAAAATTTATTTATATACTTTAAATAGTCGGGAATTTCTCCTTCACTGCTCGGCAACTTCTGACTAAAATTATAATACCCTGCCAGGGTATAAAAATAAAAATAAATATAATAAAGTTATAGCGCGATAGACTTATTAAAAAAGTGGTGCACTGGCTATCACGATTTAGGCAACTGGACAAACACTAAATTCAAAAAAGCAAGAAGAATTTGTATTCTTTATCTGTGTTGGTATAGCCGGTGGTAAAATGTGTGAAAAATATTGAAAAATCGAAATTTTTTTAAGTTTTCAAAAAAATAAATTTTTGCTCTTTTTTGTAGTGAATACAATTTTTTTTCGAGAAAAACGCAAAAGAAATAATCATTTCAGGAGTGCGGCCTACTAAAAAGCATTGCTTTTCAGCGATATAACTACCTTACGACCTTGAATATAGAAGATTCATTTTAACCACATATTCTACATAACACGACATTTAGTACTTTGTAACTTTAAATGAATAAGTGATAGAGCTCATACGTTTGCTCAAAAATGTTGTTGCTTATTATTTAAAAATGAAAATATTGCTGTAACAACGAGTGTGCTGGAAAATTAATTGACTTGTCCGCTTTATGCGTTCTGAGTTTTGTTCTAATTTCTATATTCCGTGCTTTTCCAGGATTTATCACTCCCATATAAGAAATTATTTCTCTTTCAGCAGAAACATAGAGCTCAAAATAAACTTTCTCTGGCAGGTTAATAGAGTGACATCCATTTTTAAAAGTTTATCTTTCTTGTTTCTTTATTTAATTAGCATCACTAGCTCTGGACACTATCTTGTTAACCTCACAATATAATATTAAGTAATTTTTGTGTCCGCCGACAGAAATTACTGTTTTATTTCAACAAAAATAAATTCATTACAGAATATAATCGAAATTACAGACGTGCCACAATAAATATCCTTTAGTCAATTTGTTTCTACAAATTATACACGCTACCGAATTGGTAAAAGGGTATTTTAGCTAAGTGCCAATCGAGAATGTAACAGCCACAAGGAGGCATCGTCGATTTATCCAAGTCCGTCTGTCCTTCTATCATCTCAGAGACTATAAAAATTAGGTTTTCTGACAACATTTATTTACATGTAGACCAAGTTTCTTTTAAAATTTGTTAACGCCCATTTGCGCCCTCACAAATCTTGAAAGCCCTTAACTATTAATGTGCTTTTTTTTTTTTTATTAGGTCGATTATGTTAAATAGAATATTAAATATACAAGTTTTGGACCAATAAAATGTCTGTGTGTTGGATTTTACACTTCTGCAATATTGTATTGGCATCACCATTGAGTGTTGCCAAAAATTTATCTAGGTACAATGTGTTCCTAGCAATTGTCAACATTTGTCTTAATGCGTCAACATTCCCTTCTGCCTTCCGATCTCTTTATTTAACCCGTTCCCTTTTATTTTACACTCAATGTTCGGGTACCGGGTATTCCACAATCGGTAACACTCGTTTGTAGCTCTACCACTCGGTTTTTGTATGTACTATTACAGAAAGTAAGTTTGCTATCGGCTACCGATTTTCTTGTTGGTATTGCCATTTTAAGCGAAAATTTAATTGGAATTTGCAATGAATATTTAAACAAACGTGCACCGGCCAGAGTGTGGTAAGAGAGCAGTGGTAAGGGAAGCGAACGCAGAGGAAGGGTAGGCTGCACAAAATGAACAGAAGTGTTGAGCAAAGTGAATGCGTAATGTGGTTTTGCACCCAGTGCAGGAAAGCATAACCAAAAAAAGTTGGCGGCTGTCAGCTATCTCTCCGATATTCCGGATTTAATTTCTTTTTCCTGTTGATGACAAATATTTAGAATGACTATATTTGGTCAAATTGCTTGCATAACATTATCATAAGATTATAACTTATTACTCGAAAACTAAAGGTAGTTCCGATTTATATACATACAACATGCAATAAAAAGATAAAATAAATGTGCAAAGTTGCATTCAGATAACGTAGAAACTGGGAGACTAATTTGTATAGAAACAGACAAACGGATATGTCTAGATGGACTCAGCTCTTGATGCTTTTAAAGAATATGAACAATTGTGGACAATTGCATATTTAAGTAAAGACCTTTTGAGTAAGTTGAAAATTTTCAGCACAATTTGTTAAAATTGTACTTCGTCAACATATATTGAACCGAGGATATGTTCATGGTCTAAAGGAGGTACTAGATTTCAGGTTTAAGATGATCTGAAAAAAAAAATTCTAAAAATTGAGTTCAAACTAAATTCTTTCTTCACTATTGACCTTTCCCAATAAAATATGCCAGTCGGTTTGCTTTTCCGACTTGCTTATGAGCGTGACAACCACGTAAAGCCTGACGTTTCCACCGATTCCGCCGTCTGTCACATGTGAAATTGGGCGGCTGACATGTTTGCCACTGTTTTTCCTTTTTCATTGCTCATGTTAGAGTAGGTAATTTTTTAATGCATTTAAACGGCTGTCAAGTGGCCCACACACGCCACTTCACCTCTGAATCCTCTCTCCATGGCCGCTCTGGCCCCCGCCTTGGTTTTCAGTTTTACAAAGTGACGCGACGCGAGCAGTTGCCCAAAAATATGCAAAACCCGCGAGCACTTACGACAGGCCTCGACGATAGGAAGGCAACATCAGGTCGTGCCATGTATGCCGCCCGAATTTAGACATTTAACGTATAGTTCGGAGTTCAGTTTTTCGGCACCGAAGTGTGAGCCCAACTGCCAATAAAGAAATAATTTTCTCCGTCCTCTTGATGGAAAAGGGCACACTGACTATTGGAGCTTTAATTCTTTTATTTATCGGCACAAACTATCCCGTGTATACCCTTCAGGGGAATGTTGCCTAACGGCCTAAAGATTCACTGGTTCAACATTTGTTGGGAAATATTTGGTTCTCTTTAAATTTTTGAGTTTAGGGTCTGTGCTTTGCAGAACATCTAGGCTTCGTTATTATAGAACCCGATTTTTATTGCCCTTTGTTTTCGCCACTCACAACGTCGGCTCGCTTGTCGGAGCAGAGTCAAGTAGAGGACATACGAAATTGAAATAAAGTACAAACATGTTGCCAACTTTTTGCACAGCAGCAGCAACAACAGCAACAACGACTGTCTGTCATTCAGTCTGTCGGTCTGTGGAATGGTTTAGGCCCATAACAACAGCGGCGGTGACTTGCGAGCGGGGAATGGGAAGGGGTGGAGAGGCGGGAAAAAGTTTTAACTGATTACGTTTGCTGTTGATAATGTTGAGTGACATTTGGTTTGCGTATTAACTTAAGTGAGCGTCGGCAGCTGCCGCCCCTCTTCTGCCCAGCAGCACACACACACATATGTGTGTACATATGGAGTTTTCGACGCCACCCGATGCACCCCTTCAGGGATCTTTCCGAGCCGCCTCGGATTGCCAGGAGGTTTGTGTTTCAATTAAAAAATTAATTTTTTAATGGAGCTCGGCGGCGTGGGCTGCACAGTCCTGAACTGAAAACGTCCTTAGAAATTAATGTTTACGAAATAAAAGCAAACATTCAGCAGACTTGAAATAATATTTCTTGAACGTACGATTACTGCTTTCATCTCTGCTACCCTATGCCGCCGTAGACCTCTTCACTCAAATCTGGTTGCTGATCAGGTAACAAGCAGTTAACTCCGCCATCCCGACATGTTCCGACACACGTAAATGAAAAACGAAAGACCAACTTGGGGCGCACCGAAAACTTGCCCTTAACATTAGTCGTGTAATTGTATACTCGGGCTCTAGGATCGCTCAGGGTGTATTTTTGTCGCGTTGCCAAATTCAAATATCTTTTAAGTCCTTTTGCCAAGCCAATAAACCAGCACTTAACCGCAATTACCCCCCGTTTTCGGCAAACAAGAGCGAGCAAAGAGCAGCGTTTTTTATGCCACTCTCCTGCTCGTAACCTCCTCCTTACCCTCCCTCGGCATGTGCCCTGCAATCAGTCTTCATTTACACTTTGCACCTGGGGCGCTTGGCTGGCTGTTAGTCTCTCAACTCTCGGCTCCCAGTTCAGCCCGGCAACACGAACGGAGTGCTCTGCAGGAGCGGGCAGGTGGGTGGGGTGTAAACCTAAACCCAGGTCCAACAACTTTAAGCTCACATGCAAGCTGGGTGGGCGTCCAGGAGGAGGGCAGTTTGGGTTGCACAGAAAGAGTTAAAGTCCAACAAAAACAAAATTCTGTGTTGGTCCTAAAATCTGCTACAATCGGTTACTACGTGTTCTTGAAGAGTATTCGTTTCACAGGCCGGAACACGCCATTATTTCTTGACTGGTAATTAATAATTAAAGGGAGCGATTCGAGGAGGATTTCAGCCACTTTCTGCTCCCAGAGCTCCGCAATGATGGGTAGCTAGGTGTCTATCAACCGATTTCTGCCTCTGGTTTTTATAATAAAACTGTGTACGGGATTTGTTGTATTCGGCTGTGCTGTTGTTACAAAGTTGCCCTTTCATGTAACGTGAACGAGAACGAACAGCAACCAGCCGGGCCAAAGGCCTGGCGGTGGAAGTGAGGCAGCCAAGGGGCAGGGACCATTCTGATAATAGGTGTAGTCGTATTTCCGTTTCCCCATTCTCCGCTCCCAACTACCGCTCTGGCCCCACTCTGAGTGAGTGAGTTTCATGTTTGGTTTGCCGCTTTTGCATTGGCTGTTGTTGTTTTCGAAGCCATTGTATTCACTTGACTTTTATTTCATCATTACAATTGTTGCTGCGGCATTGTTATTGTTAACATTCTACCCAGACTTTACCCAAACCCCTTCTCTAACCGCCATTCTTGTCCTTAAAAACAATGTACGTATGAACTTGTGTAGGGTGCAAAAGGGAATTCGGCAAAGGTTGAGACATTTAAAGTTCCCTGAGGACGCAATCGTTAAGGCGGAAATTAAATTGTTAATTGCAGTTACGTTTTGTTTTAATGTCGAAAACAGATGTGTATGTTTATCTGCGGATCACCCTTGCACCAAATTTGACCAGGAGTTTTAGACACATTTTTGGAGACTACACATTCATTACACCACACACATGGCAAATGCAAACATTTTTTAAAATATGACTAATCTTTTCATAGTTGTTAGTACCCATGGTATTTGTTTTGCCATATAACAGTTATATATATGGCATTTATTTGTTTTGAAGATTATGTGTGTTAAGATCAATAAATGTATTTGGAGTTAGGACAAGACAATATTGATAAAATCTTATTGAAGCTGCAAGTATAATGTATAAGTTAGGTATAAAGTTTTGTAAGAAAGCGTAAATTAAATTTTTGTTAGAAATTATCGCTTAGTGTGCAACTACGGCCAAAGTAGCCTAGATAAACACCAAATGAGATTGGCTTACAAAAACAAATGAATTCGGATACTGTGGTGATGAATACACTGCAGCTGGGCAAGCTCTGTATTGTTATAATAAATTTGTTAAAGCTATTGTAGATGACTGTCCTTAGATGTCTTACCTCTTTGCTCATATAACATGATTGCGGTCCATTTTTGGCCAGAAGGGGAAACCACAAATATAGTTAGTTACATCTCCCTTTAGCTCAAACAGTATTTGTATATAGAAGCGGTTTAATTATTTATGCTCTGCACATCGCGCCCAGGAGTCGTTCGTCTGGGTATCGTCTGCTTCGGGATAAAATGAAATGACCAAACGGCCGTCTGACCAAACACAGCATGTTCTTGCCACCAAAGAAAATGATTATTTGTTTAATTATTAATTTTGCTGGATCAAGTTTTTTATCGTTACACTTTGATTTCCGTTGGACTTATACATTGTTCAATTTATTTCTAGTGAAAATCTGTGTGTGAAAGTATGTTTTGAGCTACCAAGAATTTGATAACTTTTTTACCACCAATAACCGCGTAGATCTAGCCATGTTTAATTTTAACTTCATCGACATTTTTTGTATCTAATGCTATATAAAAAAAAGTTTTCATAGGAATGATTGTGTTTGTTTCAACTAACTATTACATTTTATGATTTAGGATTTTAGCTCAACTAGATCGTATCGATTTCATATATATTTTTCGACCAAGTTGTTCGATCTTCTTTTTATGTTTCTCTTTATTATACCATGTACCGTAGGTACAAAGGTATATTAATTTCGTGCAAATGTATGTAACAGGCAGAAGGAAGCATTTCCGACCCCATAAAGTATATATATTCTTGATCAGCATCAACAGCCAAGTCGATCTAGCCATGTCTGTCTGTCCGTCTGTCCGTCTGTGTAAACGCCTAGATCTCAGCAACTATAAGAGCTAGAGTCACCAAATTCGGTATGTAGGTCGGAATGTTTTGCAAGCAGATCAAGTTTGTTTCAGATTTAAAAATTTCCCTCCCACTCCCCCGCAAATCAATAAAATCAATAAATCAATAAACGCCTAGATCTCAGCAACTATAAGAGCTAGAGTCACCAAATTCGGTATTTAGGTCGGAATGTTTTGCACGCAGATCAAGTTTGTTTCAGATTTAAAAATTTCCCTCCCACTCCCCCGCAAATCAATAAAAACGTTTTGCAGCCGCAAATATTACCATATATCTTTCTTTTTGTGCATAGGCATGCATATGTAGAACATGTATCAATACCGAAAATCTGGTAAAGATCGGGTGAAAAACACAAAAGTTATTTACTTATCAGTGTGTTATCTATTTGGCAGCTAGCAACAGGTGCATCCCAAAAAACAACAACAAAACTGATGAGCGCAAGAAACTAACTCCCGTGCGCAAAAAAGAGAGGAGGGGTTATCTCTGTCTCTGTCTTGCACACGCAAGTGCATGAGATGGTGGTGGTTTTGCAAAGAGCGAGTTTGTTTACATTTCTCTAATAGGCATAAGTCGCAATAGGCAAAAGCGGCGATATATTTTGGTACATGGTATATAACAGTCGTTCACGAACGACTGTAGCTTTTTTACTTGTTTTTAAATCGTTTCTATGGCAGCTACACATATGATAACGTTGTCCGTTCTGACCCGCTCCAGATAATATTACCGAAATATAAACCACTATCTACATATATAATTATGAGAAAGTGGAAAATTATATTAGTAATGTCAAAATAAATGTTTTATAAACTTATTGAAATTGCGAATAATTGAATCGAAATCAGTCCACTCAAAGTAAGCTTACTTTCACCTTTTCCCTAAAATATACATATGTGAATCCTCTAAATATATGAATACCATGTTTTACCTTAATGTGGCATTTAATTCATATTTATGTTTATGATGCCAGAACCCTCCATCTTGAGCATGCTAACAAAACTAATTGCAGTGAGACTCGGCTTTTGTAAAGAAAAATGCTTAACATTTTAATGCTTTTCCGCTTTTCTAATTAAAAGCTGGTCTACCTACACATATCACATTCTCCGACGGAGCTCAACAAGGTAGTGCTCGTATATTTTCGAGCAAATAGGAAACGCCAACAAATTTAATTTATATTCATATACCTACCTACACCTACAGGTTCCAGGGAACAACAGTTAATAAGCATACATATGCCAGAGACCTCGGTAGGGATACGAGCTAGATATAAACCCAGGAACTGAGTAGCAGCGACACTACGAGATTTTTAATTACTCGTGCTCAACTTCCAAACACTGAACGCAGGACTCGAGCAGGACGAGAGCTCATTTTGGAAATTTTCATAATTACTCGCCTCCCGACGACTTGTTAAGTCAAACAGAGAAAGGGAAAATCGGGTGATTGAGAGAGGCAGAGTGACAGAGAAAGTCGGTTGAGTTTCGTGGGTGACTGCGGACAAGGACTCAGTGGGTGGCAACTGATTCACAGCACTCACATGAACGGCGGCCAGGACCGAGCAAACTCGTGCACAGGTCCACTCACACAGCCTCACCCAGCAGGGATATTTTCAGGTGTGTGTGGCTCCTTTCGAGCACTTGCCTGATATGGTAAGTGACTGGGCTAGAGGCAGGAGTGGAGTAGATGGGGGCGAGCAGCACTGAGAGCAGAGTTCCAGAGTGGCCGTGCACTTGAAACTAAAGGCTAAGTAGGCGCTTTTATTCAAACAGTCCCGCACAAATGCACCCCAACAACTCGGCCTATTTGGGGACTGTGTGTGGATGCCGTACACATCCGGGAAATATGTGAGCCTCAGGCGTAATGGGTCTCTGCATAGCCTGGCAATGGTCTGGTTAAGTAATTAAAATATATAATTTGCTTGTGCCCATGCTTCCTACATATAAAGAAGATATCCTCGGTTCTTTATTTTTATACATTTAACATTTTGGAAAAGTTGGTGGCATATATTTTGGCTCATAAGGAACTAAAAAGTTTTAGTTATCAATAGATAACTGTACTGGTGAAAACACCTTCCTTATTATTACGGCGATAAAATGATGTAAACAATGTAAACCAGTAAACGTTACTTTCACTTCTTGTTCTGTATAATTATAATATTATTAATAGTTAATTTATGATATTAATACTTAATTTATAATTCATTATTAATTCATTTGAAAATTATTGAAGAAATTTGTATTTCTTGCAGATCAAGTGGGAAAACACTTATATTCAAAGAAAACGGAATGATTGTGTCCAAATTTTAGAATAGAATTTTAAAGTAATTCGATATTAAAATTAACCTTCTAAAGATTGGTTTCATTCTTAAATGTAATGTAATAAAATTATAATTTTCTATCTACTGAAGCAATCTTTTTCAAAGTGCACCTAAGTATATACATATATCTGTATCTACTTAGCAATATCTCGTTACTTTTTATATGGGAGAGTCCTGCTTAAGCTCATAAGCTTGACAAATAAGTGCAAAAAGGCAAAATGAGGACTTACCGAAATTAATGGAGAAGGCCAACAAAAAAAAAACACCCAGCAGACTAGGCAAGAGTATCCATACAAATTATTAAAACTGGCCAATGTCAACAATTTACCTTAAAAAAGACTTAGCCCCAAAGTTGATGTGTTAATTGATGAAACAAATTAGCCTGTTTTTCAGACAGATTTTACGACTTTACTGTTTCGTTGTCACCCCAAGTAAATGGGGTAAAGCTAAAAGCTTGCGAATTGTTTACACGAAATTTCCATTATGTTTACCTAGCCGAGAGCATGAGATGAAGATATATGTAGGCTGAACAAAAGGCCAAAACAATGAAGTTCCTTTATCTTGCTAATGGGCTAATCAGTAGCCGGTAAGGCCAGTCTAAAACACACTTCCTCAATGTCCGCTTGAGCCGAACTTCAACTTAAAATTAAACTCTGCGTACTGTATATCGAGAAGGAGTTTTAAAAACTTCAAAGAGCTTTAATTGAATAATTTCCATATACCTCTTTAAAACAGCTCATAATGATCATAGTTGCCGCTACCGGTCTCTGAACATTTTAACTTGACATTCAGCCAACGTTTAGCTCAACCAATTGTTCGGGCTTGGGCCATGGGTCAGAATAAAAGGTGTGGTCTGGCAAATGCAAATCCGTCTCCGAGTACACCAAAAGTTTTCTGTTTTGCCCAAGTAACAAAACAAGCCCAGCACAGTAATTTATTGTGACCGAACCCTGTGATACCCTACTTAGACCTTTTCATCATGTGTCTTTTGCTTAGCCATATAACTTTTTTCAGCCACGGGCTTGGTTTATAAAAACAGCAAGCTGGGGCAGGAAACTCAGCAAGTCAGGAAGTCTGTCGACGTGAACGTCGTCATCGTCATCATCAACATCATCCCCCAGTCGCTCTACCCCCTACGTTTTTGTTACAATGTCCTGGGCTATTTTGGTTGAATGGTCAGAAAAGTTGCAGACAACACAAACACAACCAAGGCAACCAGAGCGAGCAGTACAGACGGGAAAGAGAAGGATGAAACTAACTGGAAAGCTTTTTGTTTTTGGCTGATGGCAAAAAAGGAGCAGCTGAGCATTGGCCCACGTGTGTTATGTCCTGTTGCCTATTCTCTTGTTGGGGGCAGGAATAGCAATAACGAGCGGAAAATTAGCAAGAAAATAAATCGATATTTACTTGAAGTGCGTCAAGGTCCCTTATTAAAGATTTAATGTGCGAATTTCAGCGGCATCAGACCTTAGGCCTGTTCTCTCGCCCGATAATTTGTGGTTCGGTATCACCCTGGGTTCGGTATCGCTGGAAGAAGTAGGGAAGCGTAATTTGCAGCTATCCTTGCTTTTCTCAACGATTCGGGTTGGTGCTGAGCTTGACCAGCTACAATCAGGAAACAGAGGGGGTGGATCAAAACGGAGCACAGCTCTAATTGGAGGTTTCGAGGAGAGCCTCACCACTTTAACCTACCTACCTACCATGAAATAGCTTGAATAGAAAGGGAAATTAAATGAATAATTTATTTTATATCTCGTTTGTTTATCATCTTTTAAACCGCTCAGACATGTAGCCGTTTTTTATTATTTCACAATTTCAGTTTTAATTTTATGCAAATCGAATTATTATTTCATATGGCTAGAAGCGATCGCTAAATGTAGGGGAAAATGAAAAACTGAGTATGTAAAACTGTAACAGTAAAACTTTTGTAAAGGTAAATGTTAAAACAAAATGTATATGAAATGTATAAATGTTTTAGTTTTTCAGCCCATTTTCTATTTGACCTCAAATTTTATAAAGTTGGAGGACTAGCTTGACTAGATCGACTCTATTGATGCTGATGTATGGTTTGTCAAGGGTTTCCAGGAGAGACTCTATCTTGAAAAGGTACATATATGTACTTCATCTTTAAAACTACAGATAAAAGCACTAAACTACCATATTAAGAACTATTACAAAATGGTCCTCCTGCTAAGTTAATCCTTGAATATTGTTACTCCCCACATCTTCCAAGACTTAATTTCCACTCAAGGAGCAATTATATTAGTAATGGTAATTAAATTATTACTCATTTAAATTTTATAAAAAAAAAAAAATATATATATATATATATATATATACACCTATACCTTTACACATATACTCCTAACTGAGAGAGAACATATAATAATGATTTTTTATATTCTTTTACAGATAGCATCGAATATTCATTTTGATTAACAAAGTGGTGTTTTGCAGTCGTGAATTGTTATATTACTAACTACTTTAAAGAAGAAATCATGTTGGCCTTTCACAACGAACATATTGCCAGTAAGTACAAAAATCTTACAAAATCAAAAAGATCACAACTTTAGCATTTCGGAAAGCCGAAGTTTAAATACCCTTGCAGTAAGTAAGTATTTAAATTCTATAAATTACAATTTTTTCTCAACATTTTCCGCTGTTCATATCGCAGCTATATGATTTAGTTGTCCAATCCGGCCCATTCCGTTATATTTTATTTATTTTTAGCTGAAAAGGCTTAACACCATAAATTGTTTGGTTAAGAATATCCGGAGTCTAAAGAAGGATCATACTTTCGAAAAAGGTCATCTTAATCGTCTTATGAAATTTCTTTAAAATTTTTGCAAAAATATTTGTTTTACAGTTTTAGTTCTATTTCTTTTAGACCAACTGATTTTTCGAAAATCAATGCACAACTGAAACTATGTTACTTGACTTGTAGTTTAGTTTTTAATACTTTAATTGCTATTAGGCTTATTGTGCAGCTAATTGAGGTTGCGGTGGGAGCACCAACTACCAGGAGGCCTCAAACAAATCAATTATTAAGCGAGCTCCTTGTAACGTTTTAAGATTACCCACTTACAACCTTAAACTACATTAAGTATAACAATTTCCTGTGTGAAAATGGTAGACAGCGAGGAATAACTGCTAAACGCTCAGAGCTGCACGTAAGATATTAAACGTAAGCGGAGGGCGAGACAGTTTAATGGGCGCTACTCTCAATATCAGCATGACGGTTGGCGCTCACCATCAGAAGCCCTCGGAGGCATATTTAGGCTTAAACACGTAATAACTTAATACCTGAAAAGGAAGTAAAAACCACACAGTTGACGGGGTTGCTGTTAAACACGTGCTATTAATTATTTACCTTAAGGCCTTTGCCATTTTAGAAAGTTAAGGCCCTGTCCTGTTAATTCGGCTCTTGTTCCTCACAATTAAAGGTGTATAATTCAGTGAAGGCTAACAAGCCGGCAATTTGGTCAAGACACTTATATTATTTATGATACTTTTGTAATAGGCCGAGGGGAAAATGGCTAAGTTGGTCACACTTTTGAAAGCCGTTCTCTCGAGAGAGATGATGTCTTTATCTCTCTCTCTAGGGAGCGCCCAAGGGAGAGCGTTGAAAATCTATAAAGATGACCGGTATTGATTGATTTGACTCAAAGAGGAAAATAAGAAAGATAATTGCAAACTACAAACTTAGGAAATTGGGTTCCTTTCTGGTTCCAACTATTTTAATCCTTGTATCTCTGTGATAAACTTATGAAGAGATATATTAATTGGTGGATGTTTTAATCGAAGATTTATTGAAAACAAACAGAATGCCTTAATTTTTTTAGGGTATGTCCGTGATCTTTGTTGTTTGACCATTAACTTTGACTATGGCCTTCTGCAAACCGCAAGCAAAGCATAAATTTGGTCCCTTCAAGGACCAGCTATAAGTGGCGCCGGCCAACCACCTCCTGCGGTCAGTGGGTTGGTAAAAATGATTCATTAGCGTTCAACCTGAAAGTTGATATGCTGCAAATAAGATATGAAACCGCACTTTTCCTTTTGAATGTTAAAAGTTTTGAACGGCAACTTGTGATATTGCTTTTGGGGGGCATTACGACAGTTACGACAGCCCCATGAGAAACATTTTCACCAGAAAAGTGGTTTATGTGGGTTAATAAATTTAAAAACCTTAAGGAGAACTTCAAGGCTGCGCTCGGGGCGACAGGTCTTTCCAGAGGTTCCAGCAATGAGTTTCACGACCCACCTACCTACGTACATCAAAGTAAAAAGTTTTGTGTCGTAAAAATTAAACATTCAGAAGAAAGGTTCATTATAAAGTTTATTGCTTAAATCGTAATGATTTTATTTTCTGCCAAAAGTGTATATATTTCAAATGTTTCAACACTTACGTGGATTAGCGACGAAAGGATTTTAACCGACAGAACTGGAAATTCAAATCAGAAACTATATTCCAACCTACAGATAATAAAAATATTTTAAACATATATCTCTTTTAATAATCTGAAAAGCAATTAGCTAGAAATCTCAACATTTCCACATGAAAGGCCGAAATAATCTGTAGCTCGTCTATATCACGCAACATAACATATACGTGAGTGCAGGAGTACGGGGGTGATTTTTAATTAATAAACTCATTAGGTACAGGTCTGGTCAACGTTTTTTGCTGCTTCACTCTGTGAATTGCTCATTTTAATTACTGGCAGCTGGTATTCACCCCTTACAATCACCCTCCCACCGCACTCTCGGTCCTTCGTACTCCGTCCCTTGGAGCTGCACATAATTTCCTGGCATTTCAACAATGTGCCGACAATTTTTATGTTGTTAGGCGACGCTGACGCCGACAGTTGGCAGGTTGTTCGGTTGGTGCTCTTGCACTGTTTCCTATTGTTGTTGCTGCTGGTCGCCTGTCGTTCAACTTTTGACGTGTTGCATGCTGTGGCCTTTTGAGCGGCCAGACAAAAGGCCACCGGAAAAGACAGGGAACAGGGTAGTCCCGCCTAAACGTGCGCGCGTTTTGGCTAAAAGTTAAATATAATTGTTGTTGTTGCTGTGGTTAGCTCGGGCTTGGGCTGGGGCAGGGACAGACAGTCGTTGAAACGTTATAGGCACGAGAGGCAGGACCCAGAGTTGGGGCATGACCACATGTCATAGCTTGGCTTGTGATGGCGGCACACTCGCATGTGTTGCTAAATCGGGTTAGGCCGAGAGAGCCTTTCGCCCTGCCGGGAAATAGGTGCTAGTTGAGCAGTTAATGAGGACCAGAGACAGGGTCCCTTGCCGACCTGACAACACCTCAGAGCCACCACAACCAAACAATGGAGGGTAGGCAGCGGGCAAAATTACACGGATTTATGAAAACGGCCACAAAACTGTGCTAAACACGTTGACGCGTTCTACACGCAAACCAACAGGAGCCGGGTGCATATTTGTGTTTTTCATTCCTAACGTGGCTACCATTTAGTGTGTAATGAAACAAATTATTTAAAACATAATTAGGTAATATTTAAATGATTGTTTTTGCAGGCTGCGCTTTTCTGACATACTTCAGTCCGGAGAGCTCCGCAACGCCTGCGACATCGCCCACGTCGGCGACCCAAACGTCGCTCTATAATGACAAGCAATCGATAACAGGGGTAAGTGCCATAAACTTATAATTTTTAAAGACTGCACTATTGATATGATTCCGCACTGGAGCTAATTATTATGGAGGAATACTTTTTCTAAATTTAGTTACAAAAATTACTTTTATTAGTTTCTATAAAATAGGAAATACTTCGGTGTTTCTGCCTTGCCATGTTATTTTTAATTTGCCATTTGTAAAATATTGTAACCTGCATGTCCACTACCAACACACAATCCAGTATATTGCCCCCGATTTTGGTGTTTGTAGAACTCGACGCCATTTTTGCAAATTACACCTACAAAATGTATTGCTTTGGGATTTATCGGATTATTGCCATTAAATAAAAATATTATTTTATTTGCCCTTTGATTTATGCTTGTTGCCGGTTTCCTTAATTAAGTTTTAGTTGTTATAAATAAACATGTGTAAACGTGTAAATGCAGTAGGTAAACATATGTTTTGCCTTGTTGAATATTCTCTTGCCAGATGGCTATGTTCGTAATATAGAATTTTAATGTTAAAGCGGAAATTTAGTTTTACCCAACAGAGCTTTTTATTATTGACGAAATATTTTAATTATTTTCCTTTTCCGAAATTCATAACTTTAATTTAGTTTTACATAAAACAACAAAAAGAGTCTCAAAATGAAATACAACTAAACAGAAACCTGCAAGAAATAGTTTATTGAATATGCAAAATGTTGTGTAATGCTGGGGAAGACTTGGGGATAGACTCCGCCACAACCCCGCCGAGATAGATGGATAGATTGCTGGTCCATTCAATCCCATCCCATCTTCTCCCTCATCTTTTTGTTTTCAACGTTTCTTTGTTTTCCCTAACAAACACTCGGAGGGAAATTTGTGGCTGTTTTTGTGTAGAAATTTATTACATTTTCTTAGTCTAGGCCCGACAGGGTTGCAGGAAAGAGTTTTTCTTTTCACTTGAGTTTCGTTCAGAACTTTTAGCCTTGTCTAGTCTTTTTCTATCCAAGTGCACTGCCAATGACTTTCTGTGTGGCAAAAAGTTGGCTGTTGCTGCATGTGTGCTACTTATTAAAACTTGAGGAAGAGACAGAGGAATTTTACCTTTGTTCTCGGGCTCTGCTCCATTGTTTAGCAAAGGGGGACGATGGAACGGATCCGACCATCCTGTTGCATAATAAAGAGACGTTTTATTAAATCGGGTGGGGTCATTCCTTGACAAACACTTTGCTGCTCCTTTAATTAAATTATCGAGTGGCCAGATAAGAGAAGCATCCCTCATTCAACAAATTTGTATTCCACTTCAATGAGGACTACTTTTACGCAAAAAATATAGCAATCATCTCAAGGGCGATATGATTTTCAGTTTTCTTTTTGGGCCCCTTTTTGAAAGTTTCCTATTTTTTACAAAAACGAAATACGATTCCTTGCTAAAGGGGGAGCAGTATAAAATGTAAATAAAAATTCAAGCTTTGTTTTGGTCCTGAAAATTGTTAAAACAGCGCTCAACTTTCGTGGCACCTGGCAGTTACATTTTATCTGAATCTTATGCGCCGTGTTTTTGTACATATTCAAATTTCCCATGCGAGAAGGGGGCGGCGTGGTCGGGATTTCAGTGACAAAAGTAGTTCCTTTTTTGACAAAAATATAATATAAAGTGTCCTTACCCTAATTGATTCTGGAAAGTTTCCTATAAATAAAAGTTGTATTTGCCTTTCTAACATATAAAAAGAAATATTGTTTTTGAAATTCGAGTCATTATAATGTTTGATGGTCGTTTGGAAAACACAAGCGAAAATATATTTCTGATAATGATATGTACATGAAATTTGGCCCAGATGTCATTAACAGTTCTACCAACTCAAGAAAAAAACAACTAGCTCGAAATGTTAAGCCCGCTAAGTTTAATTTAAAAAGTCGCGATATTTTTTTAACACACCTCGTAGGGTCGGAAATGTCTTCTTCAGTGCGTTGCAAACTTCTGACTAAAATTACGACCTGCACTTTAAAGATGAGAAAATACTATTACAAACACTATTTTGAAATCAAATTTTAAAATTTTATAAAGGCTTAGTGTATTCAATTCTAAATAATACAACACTTATTCCATTTGGATAACTTAAATACTTTAGAAGATATAGCTAATAACAGAGCAAAACTTATATATTATGCTGTTCATTAAAATAGCAGTAAAAGTAATAAATTAGGAAAAAAAGTTAATAAATCTTAAAATATCTTATAATTCCTATAACGTTCAAATTAATGGCATCTCTTCCTCAGCATACTGCTGCATTACAGTTTTTAATATTTTGACATAGGAATATTGATCCATGATCCCTTTGATTATAAGTATGGGACCTACACTGTTGTACGAAAACCATGCGCATACCATGATTTTAAGCCCACCGTACTTTACTGTCTTTAGCGTATGGTTTGTATATGATCTAATTATCATCTTCATCTAATTAAGTTTATATCAAAATTATATTAGTTGGCCTTATCAAAATGTTTAATATGGTTCAAATGACTTTTTAATATGTATCGTACACAGAAATATGTTTAAATGTTTATTCACTAACTTACATAGACTGATTATTTAATTATAACTAATTGGCGAAATGAAAATAGGCAAAAGCGAAGAAGCAGCGATGATGATGATGTCGTGGTCGTCGTGAATAGGGATGATGGAATCGCCTAGAGATGGCCTCTCGCGATCCCGATACTCGTGTCAGCTATCGAGTTCGATCGCACTATCGTAAGCTGCTGAGAGTTGCCACAACTTTAAAAACATTGTCATTACTTATTTGCAAACTATTTCGAAAAGCAAGTAGCTCCTTAAGAACCCGAAGGAAATCTCAGAATTTTAAGAATGTTGATAGAAATTCAGTTATGGGAAAAAAGTGAGACAATATAATTATTATTTAATTATCATATATCATAATACGTATAGTCGCATTCAGATAGACACCACAACGCTAGATCAAGTCACCTAGGAATGCTGATCAAGAGATGCATCTGCCTATTAGATAAATTTTCTGTTAGCAATAATTTATATTACCATTGCCCCTCATGGGTACCGTATAAAAGCAGAGAAGAGAAATAAGGGAAAAAGGACAAAAAGGATTTAACCGCAGCCTGCAATTAATCACGTTCACCCCCTGATGTAGCACAATTCATGAATGAATGGATTTTGTGGCTTGTTGTAGAACTTTGAAAAAGAACGACTTGTAAATATTCTTACAATTCCTGTATGTGTTTTACACATAGATATATCCAAAATATACAGATAGTAAAAAGGTTGCACGGCTAAAAATGTAAAATATACTGGATGAAATTAACAACTTTTGGTTGATCTATCGCCGCGTGCTTTGCTCAGAGACCTTAATAAGGACGAGCAAATATTTCTAGCTGTTGATTTTTAAGTGGTTTTTGAAAGGGTATTGCAAAGACCTACTTTTTGATATCACTGCCCACCCTTTGGTGTTCTCCCTTTTATTCACCTTAACTTAGTGTTGGCTTTTTAAAGAAGCCAAAATTTGTGTTGTTATTCCAGACAAACGCTGACTATATCAGGCCTTACCCGGGCCGAACCGCAACTAACTGAGCCAGAAGCCGGGCTATTGCTATCGGCCCTGAAGCCGGTTGGGGCTATACGCTTCAGTTCGGCAATTTATCTGGCCCCATCTGCATTTGTTGACTTTGCGCCGGCGATTGGACCGCAGTGTACACTATTGTCCCGCTTTGCATAAGAGCTAACGAACTAGGTTTTTTCGGCATTCTTGGACTCTCGGATCCGTCTGGACGTGGCTATGTTCTAGAGAGTGTTCGTGGAATAGGAGCTCTGAGCTCGGCGTTCGCTTCATTGGCATATCAATCAACGGCCAAAAGCGGGAAACGAATTCACTTACTCACACCAATGGATGCCATGGGTAGGTTTGCCGGGCGAGCGAAAGGAAAGCATGTTGGGGCCGCTCAGGATTTTTTCTGCCTCGGCCGGATGCCATTTTAATTAAGTGTTGGCGGATGCCAGTTCGAAAAAAAAAACGAGACTAGGACGACAGCAACTCAGCAAAAGCCCAGCCAAAGGAAGTGAGAGAGTGTGCATGCCTCGTGTTCCGGCCAAGAGGAATTTAAGATAACAAAAAAATATTGCCACATAATATGTTGAAGTGGACAGGAGATTTCTGCTGGGTATTTCACGCCCTTCTGCGGCTGACAGTTTTATTATTATTTTCGGAAAATCAGTTAATTAATTAGGACATCCAGAAATTCCTGTTACCCAGGGCGCCGAAATAGGACATTGGCCTAATGCAATATTGGATCGAATTTTGTTGAATAATTATAAAGTGACCGATTCCATAATGCAATAGGTTTGCATACCCTTAAAGGTTGGAATTTGATCATTTCGATCAAATGAAAAACCTAAAATTAGAGGTATAAAAAATGTTTATGTAAGATCTGCGCACTTTGCATATTTTCCTAGCCTTTTGTATAAATTGTCTGATCTCCGTGTTTATGCGTAAATGCTTAAAAACAAGAAGTAATATTAATTTTCATTATACTTAGATATATTCCTCCTTATTACAGTTATGTTACATTTATGTTTTTATTATTTGCAATACTTTAACGGATTTGACAGCCATATAATATAGCGGTCAGATTTATGTCCGAAGTGATTAGAATTCGCCAGTTCATTGCAAAAATCATAAATAAATATAAAAATAGTTCAGAGTTGAATAGGATCTCGCCCGTACCGACTTTTATACTAATGAGAAAAGAAAGAGTCCAAGCCAAATTGTTTCTCAAGGCTTTCGAAATATATATGTATATAGTATGTAGTTTCTCGATGCTTAAAGTGAGCAAGTTAATTGCATTAAATCAGATATAGGCCCCATTTTTTTTTTATAAACATTATTTTCTTCTTATTATATTCATTAATGTTTCATATTGTATGCTTTTTTCACATATTGACACCCTTGCATGCTATTTTAATGTGATCCCTATGTAGACCTATTCAATTTTAGTTACAATGCAATGTAATGTACATGTACGGCAAGGTAAGTGCGATATACAAACTTGTATCGGAATGTTGAGTGTCTCACAGTCTATAATCACGTCTTGAATTTTTCGTCTGTTCCAGGGAAAATATAGAGCTCCACAATTTAAGCTGAATTTACTTGAACCGATTTCGAGGGCGATCCTAAGTTACTTTTAAGAATAAATGTTGTTATTGACTTCAATATATTGATGTTTTTCTATATTCGATGTTGTTGTTGTTGATGTTGTTTCTACTTCTCTATTGCTACTATTACATATTCATAAGCCTCCGTTATACCGCAAGAACACTTTCGTTAATCATGATTTTGATTTAAACCATATCTATAACCTATCGATGTTGTGCTCCCCTGCTCATTGATGTTGTTGGTTTGGCATTATAAAACATTCATATTATTTATTATCCGTGTGGCGGCCTTTACTGCTCTGGGTCATATTTCATGTTGTGTTCTCTCTTGAAAATCTCATCAATTCTCTTGCAGGTAGCCCGCCCCTGCGGCGCTGTAAGCGTGCGGCGCATGCGCTTGCAGCCACACCCGCCCCAGCAACAGCAACATGCGCCGCAGCGGCAATCCCTTGGTTTTCCATACCCACGCCTGGGTTTGACCCAGCGCCTGCAGCTGCAACGCCATCAGCAGCAGCAATCACACCCAAGTCAGCGTGAATTTGGCAAGACCCAGGCCATTTGCTAACAGCAATTTTATTCCGTTGCCAGCGCAGCAAATGCAATGTCGGCAACTACTTCAGCAACAACATCATCAACAACAGCATTAAGAAACTCAACATCAACCAATCGAGGGACATTATCAAGTGCACCAGATGATCTGCTGCAGTCGCGAAAACTGCGAAGGCAGCTGAAACAAGAGCCGAGCACAATTAGTCCGAGCAAATTGGTAGGTGACTCACAGTCCAAACCAAAACTTATAGCCCAAATCGCCGAGAAATGTTTAGTATACTAATCCAAGACGATCTGTGTAATGCAGAATTGATTAGAGCTGAAATCTGTTTAAAATCAAACTCCTTACTATCTCCTACTTAGAAAAGCACGCCCTCACTTCAGAGTAATTGGTAGTGTGTCTACCCATTATTGTTTACTAAATCAATATATTTTATATATGTACAATTTTTGTTAAACTTACCCCTTCACAAAATCACAGAGACACAGTTGACGTACTCTCCTTTAAAGAAGTTTATACTTAAATGCTGCCGATTAGGCTCATAAGGGCAAAATGCTTTTAGGTTTGATGCACCAAAGCTTTGACGTTCTCTAAAAATTTGATTTTAAATTTCGATATTGCATCTGCCAACTCCAATGTTCTCACAATGTTTATTACGGTTAGTTGCTTTTTTGAAACAACGTTTTTCATTGATCGACCGAATTTGGTTATAATTTCCATCACAAGTTCTTTAAAGCATTCTATGGGTCTTATTATAGGATTGATTAAAATGTTTAAGGCAATTACTAGAAGAAATGTAATTCGTGTTTTATTATTAAAATTTATTATTACGCCCTCAAAAGTGTTGTTATCTACACTCACTGCTAAAGTGCAATTTGTTCCAAAAAGAAAGTGCACTGGACAAACATATTGCAAGGATTTCCTACACTCCTTAAACGTATCTGAATTTATAAGAATAATATATTATCATTTATTGCTGTAGAGCACATACCTGTGCTAAAAACTTTTAATGCTCTAAATCTGTTCATCTTCTACACTTGGCTATCATTTGATATTCTGTATTGCGAGTTAGAAAACATTTGTTATGGAGTCTGGGTTACTGATAACTCTCACATTTACATTTATACGAAAGTCAACTTCATTTTCTTAGCCGGGGACATGTCCAGGATCGCAAAAACTTAAACATGAGGAATAGAGACCGGCCATTAATCGATGTCTCTTTTGCTGATTATCTCACTCTCAAAGCATTTAACACTCTCTTACTATATCCAAACAAAATGATATTCAATACATCACTGCATAGTAAAACAACTCATTTATTATTATATTCATTTATCTTGAATAAAGCCCCATGATGTATATACATTTGCAGGTATCCTGGCTTAAGGTCTTGATATAACCCGACAGTCTCGGCAGGCATTTCCGCTCCCATTTCAGGATGGCAGATATTTCAAAAACATTTAATGCCTTAATACAACACACACAGAGTGGTGGGGCCGCAGTTCCAATGGCGCTGTTTGTGAGGCTCAAAGTGGGTGTTTAGGTGTGTGCTGCTCTCGTCATCATTTCCATCAGGCTGTATAGTTTTTAAAATTTCAAATTTATGCAAATTTATCCTGAGTCTCGACGGCAGACGAGCACACGGCATTTTGCTCATGAATATTTGTGCCGGCCCAAAACACAGGAATGCCCGTACGCTGTCAGCCGCCCACTCAGCCACGAATGTACATACATATATAGGCCCAAGTGAAATTGTGCTTTCCTCCCATTCTGTTTCGATATTGAGGAGCCCCTCTCTTCGGCGCTTGACTGGCATGTGTGAGAGGCATACGTCGTCCTTTTTGTATTGCCGTCAATCATCAATCAATTTTTTCAGCAGATGTGCGATTCCCTCCCGTTACTTCATCATGCTTATGGACGCGTCGTATTCGGGCCAGGAATATCGGAGGGCGCCCTCACCTAGGCGTTCCTTTTGCCTTTTGGAAGGCCATGCCAATTTAGCTGTTCGAAAATCCCTCTACACACCTGTGACTCCCAGGGCTCCGCCAGCTTTCGATTCGGCGGAGGCATAATTCAGGTTGCTCAGTCGCGTTTAAATGTACATCACGTAAATTCCGAGGAATATGCTTCTGCGCTCCCTCCTGTCCATCTCTCGGTTGCCCGACTTATTTGCATGAATGTATGTGGGTTCAGTACCCAAAACTGTCCGTCAGTAGTTCTGGACTGAACATTGGCTTGTTTGGTAGTTCAACGCTGAGTGGCTTAATAATCTTTAGGAACTTAAGGCTTGCTTTGATTTAGTTTTATACTCAATGAAGTAACCAATATATAAAACTAAAGTTATTCGTAACAACACCATAATTTCTTTAAAATAAAGCAATCGAAGCGAAAAATTCCCACATCATTAGCAGCTGACAGCGCTTGTGGTATAATTCTGACATTTGGAAAGAAGATCCCGGGGCGCAAAAACGGCAGATATGAATAACGCCCAAACCAAAAGGCAATTCTTACTCTTCCCCCTTCAGATTAGACGAAAACATAAACCGAACAACAAATAAATGGGGAAACCATATACACGTATGGAATTGAGAAGGTGGGATTTCTGGCACAAGGCCAACTTGAGGCGTCCGCACGCTCTCATACAACGAAACAAACACGTCACGAACAGGGCTGGGAATAAATAAGGACTGAAGAGCAAAAAAGTTCTTAAGTATTTTGTATTGTTTTCAATTGTTTGTCGGCAGCTGAGCAATAATATGATATTGATGAGAATGGAATCCTTAACGTTACATGTGATAAAAACGTCTGAACCCTCTGCACCCAGTCCTTAAAGAGTGAAGGGTTGTGGTATATTTGATGCAAACTATACTACAAGGAAGGCTCCGAACTTTTGGAGTATATCAACATAAATATGACTGAGACCTCTTAATAAATTTTTTTCTTTTTTCGAATTTAGCCAAGTTGATTTTCATATATATCATATATAGTCATCGTCTCTGAAGGTCTTGGAAAAATACGCGCTTAATACTGTTTCGGTTCTCTGAAGCTTTATTTTGTGTAGAATTTGTTTGGCAAGCTATAAAGGCAGTAGCATATATTTTATACGAATATTTACCTGTATACAGGTTTTATTTAAAGAGAAAGTCGCCTAAAGTGTATGTACATAAATTGCGAAGGGCTGTCGTAAGCCGAGTCATTTATTTATTTATGAGAAACTCACAAGCAAGCAGGAGCACACAGACCGGAAGCGCTGTTGAGGCAATCCATTTACGTACCTCTTCTACATTTTCGTCCTCCACTCTAGGTAGTGGTTAATTAATTTTACACCGTTTATCGCTGCGTTTCACGGACATTCACGTGGCTTAAGTCAAACAAATCAATCACGGGGGGATGTTGGGCGAAAAGATGGCGCCAGTGGTTGGTGGCCAATTAGCAAAGCATACACAATACAGCTGCTTTAGCATGGCGACAAGACGACGCCATCGGACTCACAGGACATCGACGATAACGTCAGGGCGGTAAGCCGTTAAGACAGATGGATGAAGTGGCAAACATAGCAGACCAGTGCAATGGCGTCTGGCAACTGACATTTACAAATCAGCAATCATTGGTTATTGCTCTCGGGCATACACATTATAGGCGCAGGAGACTTATCAGACCAGCTATAGCCCTGCAGAAAATAGTTTAAGCCAGCATAGGAGCAAAATAACTAACTTTATGTATAGGCATATTTCCTTAGAGGACTTCATTTGATGTTATTAGTTTAAGACAAGGCTGCTTTGGTCTGAACCGGGAACTCGCAATGTATCATATGTTTGATGGGGCATAAATAGGTTAGGTCCCTAGAAATAAATTTATATTTATATTTATAAATTTATATATATAAATATATATAAAATTTATATTTATATTTATACACACACGAAAAACACTAGGAGCTGAGTTAATCTAACAATGTTGTCCGGTTGCTCTGCAAAGTAGTCATTATTGTATAGGTACTGTAACATCTCCTTAAAAATATACCCATTGCTTCATTTAAACGGTTGTCATATATTTTGATACACATAAGTTTAGTTTTTGTATTTATTCTGTTTCTTCATAGCGCTACAGAACTTCTACTTTAGAATAATACGCTAGTTGCAAAAACTTGCATTTGAAACTTGTTGATTACCTATCAACTAATTTTATTTGGTTATTTTTTGTCTCTTAAAGTATGTTTATAAATTGCAAATATAAAGAAAATGATAAAGGCATTTAATTGCTTTCGATCTCTACTATGTAGACCAAACGTACGTAAGCACAAATGCTTATCTTTATACATATATTTTCGGTTATTTTCCATCGAAAAATATATGAAAAAGAGAGGACTCTCCTAAGCTCGAACCACTGTAATTTGGATATTGACAAATATTCAAAGCGGAGGCCCAGCACAATTGCCCGAGTAAGATTGCCTGCAGTTTGTGTTAAATCAGCAACAATTGTTTGCATTGGAAGTCGGTCTCGTTCTGTTTCATGATGCCTTCCTTGAGGCTTTGGCGTCGTTGTGGCTCGGCTTCAGCTAAGGATTGGGCCTTGGCCAGCCGCCAGACGAGGAAGATTAAAATTTATATAGCAAACCTATCGAGGCTGATGCTGCAGACTGCAGCACATTGAAACCCTCGCAGAATTTTCGGTATTTAGTATGGCTCTCTAGACCGCTTCCTTCAAAAGTAAAAATAAAAAAAGAACTGGGTTAAGCATGAAATGTGTTGCGTGGCTGCCAATAAGCTTCCATTCAGCCATTTGTTAGCTTTGACCATCACAAAAAAAAGAAGACGGCCATAGCCAAAATGGAGTATTTTCCTCTTCCTTCCTGTTTCCAAATGGTTGCCGCCAATGGCTTCCAATTGGGTTAAGTGTTTTGGCATTCAATCAATGTTCGTTATTCTAACTTCCCCTCCGAGCAATCACCACATAATTATAGCGTTTTCCGACTGTTTGTTTTTCTACATAAATACCATATATAGGCACGTCTGGGGCCTCGAATGCATGTGCCAAATCAACAGTTGGCAGGGCAATAGAAGAGGGAAGTGCAAGAGCAGAACGGTCTCGTAATGACTTTATTATCTGCGTCGATAGACGCAGAGCCCTGCAAAACATGGCCTTAGTGTCCCTCTCTGTGCGTGCGTAATTTAAATCAATTATGGGCTTGGGACCAAGCCCAGCTCGTTCTGCCAGAGGTCTAGGACAATGGACTCTTCAAAAATGGCCAATGATGACAACAAATTAATGAGTCGGGCAATTTATGGCTGTCTTCCGTCCAATCGGTTAATGCCGTCAGCTTAAATCAGAGTCCAGCAATGCTGATGGACCTTCCATGGGCTCTATTTAAGGTGAAATTCCGAATAGCAACATGGACTCAATAGGCATTCCTTGCGGGTAAAAATAGGATTTGGAATAAAAACTTCATCTGGGCAAATTGCAGGGTAATTTATTGCTTTATGTTTATTTTTGTAAGTTATGTTCACGTCGAAAAAAACTCCCCAGTTTAGATGCACAACTTTGAACTTGATTTTAGGATATGCATTGATTTATTCACTGAATTACTTTTTTCTGTTTTTATACCATGTACCGTAGGTACAAAGGTATATTAATTTCGTGCAAATGTATGTAACAGGCAGAAGGAAGCATTTCCGACCCCATAAAGTATATATATTCTTGATCAGCATCAACAGCCGAGTCGATCTAGCCATGTCTGTCTGTCCGTCTGTCCGTCTGTCCGTATGTCCGTCTGTGTAAACGCCTAGATCTCAGCAACTATAAGAGCTAGAGTCACCAAATTCGGTATGTAGGTCGGAATGTTTTGCAAGCAGATCAAGTTTGTTTCAGATTTAAAAATTTCCCTCCGCAAATCAATAAAATCAATAAATCAATAAACGTCTAGAGCTCAGCAACTATAAGAGCTAGAGCCACCAAATTCGGTATGTAGGTCGGAATGTTTTGCACGCAGATCAAGTTTGTTTCAGATTTAAAAATTTCCCTCCCACTCCCCCGCAAATCAATAAAAACGTTTTGCAGCCGCAAATATTACCATATATCTTTATTTTTGTGCATAGGCATGCATATGTAGAACATGTATCAATACCGAAAATCTGGTAAAGATCGGATGAAAAACACAAAAGTTATTTACTTATCAGTGTGTTATCTATTTGGCAGCTAGCAACAGGTGCATCCCAAAAACAACAACAAAACTGATGAGCGCAAGAAACTAACTCCCGTGCGCAAAAAAGAGAGGAGGGGTTATCTCTGTCTCTGTCTTGCACACGCAAGTGCATGAGATGGTGGTGGTTTTGCAAAGAGCGAGTTTGTTTACATTTCTCTAATAGGCAAAAGTCGCAATAGGCAAAAGCGGCGATATATTTTGGTACATGGTTTATAACAGTCGTTCACGAACGACTGTAGCTTTCTTACTTGTTGCCCTTCACCTTGTTAACTGAAGTTTTTTTTCTCGCTTTCCTATATTGTTGTCAAGGTTTAGAATCAAAAAAGAAAGGAAGCTAACTGCGGCATGCCGAAGTTTAAATACCCTTGCAGTAAGTAAGAAGAAGAAGAAAAATCTCCTGACCTTTTCGTTTTCTCGGGTACTGACATAAGGTAAATGTTGCGAAAGAAAAATGTTGCGAACGAGAAATGTTGCGAGCGAAAAATGTTGCGAACGAACTAAATCAATTTATATATATATTCCTGTGGCTGCTATATGATACAGTGGTCCGATTTGAATAAAATTAAAACCGAAATTCTGGAATACTAGAAAATTTCTATTTCTCAAATTTTATGAAAATATGTGGAAAATTGGCTTAGTTAGATTTTTTCCTCAAAATTTTTTGATCGGTTTTATGATAGCTATATGATATAGTTGTCCGATTTTAAACAAATTTAAACCGAAATTCAAGAATAATACAAACAGGCCATATCTCAAATTTTATTTCCCTATTGTAAAAATTGGCTAAGTTATATTTTTTTTCATTAAAATTTACCTATCGTTCCTATGGCAGCTATATGATATAGTCGTCCGATCCGGCTCGTTCCGACATATGTAGCAGTGAGAGCATATAGAAGACTATCTGCAAAGTTTCATCCAGATAGCTGAGGGACTGAGGGACTAGTTTGTCTAAAAACGGAGGGACAGACAGACAGACGGACATGGCTAGATCGACTCGGCTGTTGATGCTGATCAAGAATATATATACTTTATAGGGTCGGAAATGTCTCCTTAACTGCGTAGCAAACTTCTAACTAAAATTATAATACCTTGCAAGGGTATAAAAAGAACTGTACAAAATATTTGACTTCCGAAATTTTCCCCTCAAAAAAAAAGGTCTCCAAATTTATAATATTTAGGAAAACCTTTAAAATGCAATTAATGTTTGATCTCAATTTGTTCTTCTATCTTAATTTTATTTGTGGCTTTTCTCTTTGTTCTCATTTGGTAAAATATTGATGAGTTGCCGAACTGGGTATCTCATAGGCGAGGAGACTGACGTTAACTTTCTTAATAGTAAATTGTAGACTCAAAGTTTTTCTAAATTCCGTTTTTCATTATAACAAAGCTGTCAGCGTGTTTGCATATTTAATCAAACATTTTTCCTCTTTGTTTGGCTAACTTCCGACTGCACTCAGGAGGCGGGTCAACTAGAGGATTCGTGCAGTGGAAGTTTTGCCCTCCGTTGGTATTTATAACACTCACTGTGAGACCCAGCCTGCCTTAGGTGGAAAGGTTAAAGGTCTCCTACGAATGACTAGCATAAATCACTAAAGGCAATATGCAACACTATTTATACTGGAGTACTCAAGATACTCGTTACTGCTTTATGACCCCGCAAACATGAAAGCTATTGCAAGTTTCCCACTGCTTGTTGCAGCTTATCGCGTTAACTCGTACCTGCTCCAAAGTTTTAATAGTAGCTTGAGGAGTTCTTGGAAGTTCAGTTGAAGGCTTACTAGCCTGGCAAAACTTCCCTGCTTCGATTTTCTGACCCCTCCCATGTACTGTATTGAAAAAAAAGGGGGATACCTGAAATAGTTTTTAGTTGACGGTCTGAAGATGACCACATTTCCATTATTCAAAACTAATATTAAGATTTGGTAAACCCTTTTGCAACAAGGGGACATCGCAAGAAAAAACTATTTTCGTTAATCATGAAAGCTAATTAAATATTTATTCAATCTTGCCATCAAAAAGAAAGACTACGTCGTCCTGGATAGCTGGCTTCAAAACAAAAAAGCTGCTGCACACGCAGTCAGGGCAGCTGCAGATGCATCTCGGACTTGTAAATTGCATTTGCAGCCAATTTACACAAAATTAAATTGAATTTACGCTACGCTTGCCCAAAATATCAATGAATGTCGCACACAGAGCAAAAGCAAGGGGGCGGACGGTTTGTCCTTGGCAAGTCCGTAGTATTAAAAGACTTTACTAGAGATGGCCGTTGGCTTGACACCAAACATCCGTTCCTTAGAGATGCATTTTATATGTTGTAGCCATATATATTTGTGCAAAGGAGAAGCTTTACCTACTCTAAATAAAATATACTTTTAGATGTAGAGGCTATCTAGACGTGTTCGTCAACTTTACTTTATTTTTTATGAGACTTTTGATCGCTTCAGGCATTTTTATATCATGTATATCCTATAGTCGTTCATGCTTTATTTTCAGAACATTTGACTGGTAAGAATACTTTAATTTACGGCAGTTTGTACACTATTCCCGAATCCTTGCATAAAAGACGGACCATCTCTAGGTCCGCAACGCTCAAACAAAAGTCAACTGCATTTTATCAAAATTCAAATTGTATTTTCGTTGCCTGTCGCTGGCTGCTCAGTCTGCTTGTTTAGCATGCGTGATAAGCAGACAACAAAAAGTGGCAACGACTTCCAGAGCCCACAAACTTGGCAACACACGCAGTCGCAAATGAAGTACTGGCAACTTGGCCGAATAGTTTGTTGCATGCTATACATGTGGCAGCCATAATAAAGGGGAATGGGGACCGTAAAATCGTGGAATAGGAAACTAATGCACACACTCGTAGCTACCTTCCTTCACCATTTTGTACATCGGGTTCTGCTTTAAAATTCAAGCCAAGCTGCGTTGCAATCTGTACAACATTACATACTTATTCAAAGCATATTTATGTAAAGTTTAAATGACTATAGTATAATAATGATGCAAATGCAGAGCGCTTAGTATAATTGTAAACAGAAGTGATAGAGATAACTTCATCTCTATAAATGTGGATCATACGATCTGTCTGTCCTATTTTATTTTATTGTTTGACACTACCTAGAGTTATTTTTCCATTCGGATTTGGTTTAAGCAGGAAAAGGATAAATGGCATGTAAAGGGTCGCACTAGAATTCTCAACTGAATCTAGTAGCATTGCGGCTCGGCTTGAATCGGCGAAAACTCAGGTACATTTTCCTAGCCCACTTCTTTTAATGTGGGCCTCCGGCTCTATAACAATGGAGTAGACGTGCCAGCCAGGGATAACTTTTATTTTAATAAAGGAAGCACTCGGAGCACTTGCTGCCATAAGTGCCTGGGAGCCGTTTAGTCAAGTGAAGAAGGTAACTAAAACCTGAAGCATTTGAGCGGGGAGTTGATGGCCTCTTGGGTGCCTTTAGGTCGGTAAACACACAAGTAAGAGAGCCACTGTTAGGTCCCTTGACAGTGAGATGCAGGATGGCAAGGAACTGTAATGAAAGATGAGTTATTGTGATGGAGCCTTTATATAATTTCTAAAACATAATAATTGACGTAAGACATCTTCCACCAGGAAGTTTAATTTTTAAGTAAATTTACTTTATTTACTTGACTTATCTTTGAACATAATCTTAAAAGTTACTTCAGTATACTATTTCAATTTAAAGATTAACTACATTATTTATGTATAACCACCATAAATAAAATCAAAACACAGTTTCCTTAATTTTTTTAAATTGCAAAAAATACTCTTTAACGGGTAATGCTATCTTGAATCGAACTCGACAGGTTGTCAATGTATTAACGTGGCAGTAAATGGAAATAAATGAGTACGATTTTAAAACCAGATTCATGCTCCTAACGTCTCATACAGAATGAGAATTGGAAATATCGGATTTGCCTGCCAGATACATTTTTACAGTTGCCTTTTTCTGCCTGCCTGCGCTCACACTTTTTCGCTTTAAAAAATCAGTGAGCCGTGTTCCTGTCATTTAACAAGCCATTCCTCCAGCAATGGAGTTGACATCAGCAAGAATTGCACCATGTGGCTCCTATCCGTTTCTCCGATGTTGGCCGGCTTGAGACAAGCTTGTCATGCCAAAATGCAGTTAATTAAAAAATTGTTTCATTCTAAACTTCCATATTTTCAACCCTGCCCATACCAAGCATTTGGCCATTAAGCTGCTGATGAGCCCACAGGATTGCATGCGACGACATGTGACAACTCATCAGGACACGCACGCCAAGGGATATGCGTTGGTTACCTGTGTGTCTGTCTCTAAAAGCGTTAGTGTGGGTAGCTCGGTTTGTTTTCCGATTGTTACAGAAGACGTGTTTGTGCATTATCATACTTTTTCTAAACGAAGACTGATCTACTGATTTTTATCTAAAATTTAGTTTGAAAAATACATTAAATAGAAAAACAAAAAAACTTTGAAGTCACCTTATATGTATTCTTTTATTTATGGAAATTGCAAATTAATTAATAAAATCGGACCAAACAGGAAGACATTTCTATATTTACTGCAGGGTAGCACATATATCAATACCGCTTCTTTATTAAATACAAAGAAAAGAGAGAATGAACAAGAAAATTTGTTTAGCCTCTGGTTCTTTTACTTTTACTTTACTTTACTTTTTTGATAGAAATAGAATTTAAATTATTTTGTTGAAGACTAATAAGTAAAACAAAACTATTATTTCAAATCCCCATGATTTTCCCTGTGGAGAATGCAGTCCTAGCCTCCTGTGTGCGTATGTATGCCCGGTTTGGGGCACTGGGCGTAAAAAGCCAAAAGGGCAACAGAAAGTCAAGGGAAAACATATTTTTGATGCTGAAGAATTTTTGGAAAAAAATGGCCAGAACTAAGGGAGGCAGATAAATGGGAGAGAGGAAAAGAATGGTCAACAAACGCAATTGCAGTGCAGCTTGTAGCCCCCGAAACCTCGTACTCCCCAACAGGCCGACGGCCGTCGTCTGGCAGTGACGTAAATCTATTTCAGTTGAGGGATTTGTGCATCAAACACACCGGACAGTTTTGCAATGCAGAGCTGCTGTGGGCGGCGGTGCCCTTGCTGTTGCGGACTTGGCCAGTCACAGTTCGTATGTGCATTTCGGGGTCCTGTTTGACCAATCCCAGTGGTGAATTTTTAGGGGGTTTAAGCGTATTTTTGTTTTTGATCACACTTTGCTATAGCGGCTTTTGTATGCTGTACTCGTAGGGAAGGACTGTATATGGAATTAGTGCCATATATTGTACGGGAAAAATCTATAAAGTATTTACATTCTCGGTCGGCATCAACAGTCCAGTCTGTTTGTCGTTAAAAGAACGAAATCGAGAAGCTAAAAACCCACAGCTTGATTGCCGGGTATCACATGGTCGGCGCTCGCTTTCTTTATTTTGATTACAATCTCAGCTAAAATGAATTTTGATTTAATATCTGAATGCACTTGTTAGTCCAATATGCAGATATGTTGGCATTTTAATTTGCTCCGATTGTACAGATGGCAGACGCCTTTGCAATAAATGGTAACTCTTTTCAGTTTTATTTGAAGGTTGGAAGTTGAAAACCAACATCTCTCTGTTGTCTATTTTTTAGTTAGGTGCCGCAGCCGGGGTTTTTCGTAAGTAATTGGTTTTTATTTAGCTACCCGGGCCCAGCCAGATGGTTGAAATCTATTTCAATCCAGATTGAAACAAATAAAAGTTTTTAGTTAAACCTAAGGAAAAATGGCGATTATTCTTTGGGATTTATGGGATGCAACCGATTGGATCTTTTGAGAACCGATATTATTTTGTAAGCAATGAAATCAATATACAAATTTAAACTATAGGCTTATTATATATAGTAAAGTTATCTGTTCCAATTTTTCCAAAAGCTTATATTTTTTTTAAAACAATGACTCAGATTTTAAAAATAAAGGTTTTTAAAATAGATGTAACGGTTTATCAAAGTATATACTCCAACTTTAGATATGTTGCCTCATACGGATAGACAAACGGACATAGGGAAAGAGGTGCATTGTTAAATCGACCAGTTTGGTGATGCTAACCAAATAATATAAGTCCGTAAAACATCAACACATTTATATATTCATTACTTACACTTTACACTTAATTGTAGTTTTTATACTTCATTTTATAATCTATTACTTCATATTTGTCAAAGAATAAGCCATAGTTACGGTCATACCAATTCTATTAATGGTTAATCATCAACCCCTACAATTAATGTTGATGGTTTTTTTCGGAAATTTGTTCCTAGGTGGCCCTATATCTTGGGTTTTAACCAAGCCCTGACTGGCCATGTTAAGCGCTCCATTTCAAATGCTTAGCGCGTTGGGGCTTTAATAGAATTGCCAACCAGTTAGCCGGTCCTTCTCATCGTCCTGCTGACCTCTGCTTCGTTAGTCGAGTCATGGGCCCCCTGGTGACTAAAATGGCAAATAGTTGGGCATTTTTTCCTTTGCCTCTTTACATTCACACAATCACACCGAGATAGACGAGGGCGTAAATTGCGTGTCTGACCATAAAATTGCCTGCACTCTCCTTTCCCTTCTCCGCCTCCTGACCAAAGGACGTTCCATGTCCATTTCGAGACCTGTTTGTAGCATGGAAGTCCTATGGGCATTGCCAGTGATTTCTTCGCATTTATTTCATGCATTGCTTTTGATTTTCTTCGTTTTGCTCTGCCAACGTTGCTGTTTTTGTGGTTTAGCAAAACTAATTTATTTTAAGTAAATTTGTAAAAAAAAGAACACAAAATCGGAACGAGGAGGAGAATTTAACTACGTGACCCAAATTTCACCATGCACAACCTCTAAAAAACTAAGCTGCACTAGAGGTTCTGCTTTTCCAACTGGGGTCCTTTTTCATTTTTTTCCTTTGTGGTTACCACAATCGCATACAATTTGCTCATTTCAACCGCACCAACAGAGCAGGCACAGTGCCGGGGAGCGGGAGCAGGACGGGATGGACCCCGTCGGGCACTCACATAAATAGCAATTTGTGTAGTGCGTTTTTGTGGGCGCAGGTAGGCGTGGGCTTACCGTTTTAGCCAAATTGCCGCCGTCCGGGGCAGTTTTCATCACACACAAGCACACCCGCACTTACAGGGAAAAGCCGCTTAAGTTGCAGCCCAAACAGACGCCGGTGAGGCAGGTTGGAGGCCCAGGCGGCGAACAGGACGATGACGAACTATAATGGCGGCGACGACTGCAAAGTGTACAAAATCGAATATGTAACGAAACCGCAGAACGCCTACGACGGGCTCTGCCGACCTGGGCCTATAGGCCATTTAAATGGATTGAAAAACTGATGTTGCACAGTGGTGCCACAGCACCATGCGGTTCTCCACGGACATTTACGAATTCATTGCAACAACTTAAGCATTATTTAAAACTCTGTTCAATCGCAATACCCAAATAGTTTGATTTGGGTGAGGGTTTGTATAGATAACATCACCGTTAAACAAGTTTATTGAGAGTTTCGTTACCGTCTTGTATACAAATATTTAAGAATACCTGGTTATACATACAATTAAGTAGGTCCAGTCGGTTTTTTATACCCTTGCAGGGTATTATAATTTTAGTCAGAAGTTTGCAACGCAGTGAAAGAGACATTTCCGACCCTTCGATCTAATCATGTCCGTCTGTCCGTCCGTTTCTACGCAAACTAGTCCCTCAGTTTTGAAGCTATCTGAATGAAACTTTGCAGATAGTCTTCTATATGTTCTCACAGCTATATATGTCGGAAAGAGCCGGATCGGACGACTATATCATATAGCTATCGTAGGACCGATTTCATAGCCAATTTTCCACATATTTTCATAAAATTTGAGACATAGACATTTTGTATTATTCCAGAACTTCGGTTTTAATTTTATTCAAATAGGACCACTATATTATATAGCAGCCATAGGAATATATATATAAATTCATTTAGTTCGTTCGCAACATTTTTCGCTCGCAACATTTGTCGTATGTCAGTACCCGAGAAAACGAAAAAGTGAGACGATTTTTCTTCTTCTTCTTACTTACTGCAAATGCATTTAAACTTCGACATGCCGAATTTACAACTTGTGAATTTTTAGTGAACTTAGATTTAACCATTTGAAATAAAATAAAGTTAGACCCACTGTCCGCTTACCACAGTTAGGCCAGCCCGCGTTTTGAGGACTGGTCCTTCCAACAACACCCTCATCAACCAACTGGCGTAAAATAAACCATAGGCCACAATTGATCAAACTCGAGTGCCGAAAATTTGCACAAATTAATGCCAGCCCCAAATTGATAGTAAATTATTAGCCAATTTTTTTTTTTGTTGGTAGCTGCGGCTTTTATTTTTCAGCTCTTCATTCATACTGTAGCCGTAATAAAGTCGGCCGCTCAACCACAAATAGAATTTTTTGTGTTCTCAGTCGTTTGACGTTACGTGGGTATTAGTTGGTGCTTGTGCCAGTGTGTGCGCACTTGACTGTGGCAGTGTGTGTGCAAATTGCACTCCCTCCGTGGCATCATTACATATTCAAAAAGGCTGCGCACGTAGAGCATTTTTATGAAATTTTACTCGCTTCTAATGTAATCGTTATGCCTGACTCCTCCGTTCGCCGTTGCCGCCGCCGTCGCCGCTTCTCCTGCTGGTTATCCCGGTCCTCATCCTGGGACTGTCACTTAAGAACACATAAAGTAAATGTCCTGTGTTTAAGCTAAGGCTGCAGACGCACTAACGAGATATTGGCTACTGGAGGGAGGAGAAATGGGGGTTGCGGAATCCGAGGCTACGCACAATTGGGCGGAATGGCGAAATTGCTCGCTAATGTCAGTTGAAAGGTTGAGTTGTAGGACACTGTTAAGTGCGTTATGTGTTCAGGAACTGTTATACTGGAGCTTTTAAAAGAGTGCGAAAAGCTGTGGGTCCTTTGAGCTTTTAAGGACATGTTACAGCTCCAAAAAGCTGTGGTTGTTGAGCGCTTCATAAAGTTTTGTTAACAGCTGGTGTAACTGCAAAAGCTTTATAGGTCCTGCCCAAGTAGCAGTTGTCATAATGTTTTCTATAAAAGTACAAGGACCAAATAAGCTTTTAGCTGTTTTAAAAAAAATAGCTTATCATCTTCACTGAGATACGGGTCAAGCTTCTTGGAAACATTTTAAGAGCTTTGCAGCCTTCCGACTTTGATAACAGATGTCCTCTTTATTAAATGACAGTTATTATAGGAATGACTAATCAACAAGATTCTTCACAGTAAATGCAGAGGTCTAAGAGAAATACATAAATTCTAACAAAACATCCCACAGCCTTGGGTAGTTTACTTGATATCAAATGATAACTTCGAATGACATAAGCACTGAATTAAGTTACGCGCATAAACATTTTTTCAGAACCTTCGTGCTTGACTATCTTAACTGATGCGAGGAAAGCAACAGCTACAATAAATAAATATTAAATCCCCACTAATTGAGTGCGATTTTCGAGCATCAATTTCATAAGGCACACACACAAAGCACTAACCAAATTGAAAAAAGTTTATTTTTATACTTGTTTCGCATGACACAAGGCAGAGCTGGTGAGGGCGGAGAACATGAAATAAATACAACAAATAAAAGGGACCAAAGGCACTAAAAAGCTGTTTCTGCCAATCATATACATAGATATATATTTTTTGCGCAGGCCGTTTTCGGACACAAGAACAATGGCATACTTATGCGCAAGGCTGCATACTCTCTCGAAAGAACAAGAAGGGAAATACCCAATTCGTATTTATGAAACCTGAATTTGTTTAATGTATAAGGAAAAAGATCTGTCAAATATCTATCTGTAGAGTATATCCTTCTATCATTGCATACCCTCAGGGAAGTGTAACTGGCGTTCGCATAGATCCCGAATCCTTTTTGTCTATTTTTGTTTACTTTTTCCCATATTTGCCACCACCCCCAGCACGGCTCAGCCCAGGTCTGGCTGCTCTCGTTTTTTCCAGCATTTTTGCAGCTGCTCTGAACAGAACTCAATAACAAATTATAACGTATTATAGCCATGGCAAACTGTTGCGTTGCTTAGCAATCGTTGAAGAGCGCCCCACAGCCAGCTTCCCCCGCCAACTTATCCCCGGAGAACTTTTTGCTGCCAACTATGCTGCCAGCAACAAAGTTGCCATGGGTGATGTGGATGATGATGATGCTGGCCCAGCCCCCAGAACGCCCTCGCTGGCCCCCTTTCCTTTTCTTTCCCTTACCCCCTTTTCCGCCCAATTGTGATATTTTTTCTCTTAAGCCGGAGTTGTTGACGAGGTCGTTTTTTGTTGATTGCTTGTACTCTGGGCCACTACTTGGGTTTGAGTTCTTTGCTCGTGATGGAGCGGCTGCGATGGGAATATGAAGTGCTTCATAATTTTTACCTTTATTTAGCTGGTTTTTAGTTGTTTACCTCGTGTTTTTCTTCCCCTCCTGATTTTCGGTCCCTTGCCTGATGATAAAGTTTTTTAATTATGTGGCACACATTTTTAGGTTTTGGGATGAGAACAAACCCATGCAGATTGTTTTACAAAGCTAAAGTTAATTGTGGGCTACTTGCTAATAGAGCTAAGGTGCGGAACCCAACGAAATAAATTCTGCGCTTCGACAGTCACATTTACACATATAAATCGGGGTTTCTGGCTTGCAGCAAGGAATCTCTGAGGAAGAAACCCCTAATCCTAAGAAGCGCTCGATAAATCTTCTGACCAGTGAGTCGTGAAACGATGAGTCTTCCAACTGCCTCCTTTGATTAAGCGATGAATTTATGAGTACAGCCAACAACATATACATAGTGCATGCTAGGAAAGGAAGTTACGTTCTTTAACTAAGCATTTTTTTTCGACCGCCTCGCCACAAAAACCAAGTTTTGGGCATCGGCATTGCTTGCCCGGCATCGCCCTGTGACCTGCACCTGCACCTGCCGCAGGGGGAAGGCAATACATTTTGCAGCTGCCTTGCAATCCTTCTTTGAGGCAACTATGCGTGAAAATCGTAGAAATATGAGAAATATTTGATTTGTTTATGGCACAAGTGGCCTGCACTTTGGATTCCAATTCGGAATCCTGGTCTCCCTTCGATTTGTATTTACAGACCCAGGAGTCAGATTTTTACTTAAAATCAATAAGCCAAAGAGCTGGCTGGTTGTGCGCAATTTGGCGTGTAATTTAGCATGTAACGATGATGGCCATAAAGGACGATGACGTGGAGAACGAGGATGATTGTCCTGCCGCTGAGCACTGCCCCTTTCATTGTTGAACATTTATTAGTTTGACTTGCCTTTAGCATTATGCATTTATGCTTCATTGATGCGCGATTTTAGTACAACTTTTTCGCTAGTTACTCCAGTTGCCTCCGCCCCACTTCCACTTCCCCCTGTTCGGATACCCGTCTGAGCCCGGACTTAAATTGTCAATTTATGGACGTCGTAGTCAGCGAAAGTATTTTCTCATAGTAATTCTATGCTTGGCTGGCTTCTAGACAACTTTTCTTGAGCCAAGGAAAAATTTTAATAAAGTTAACAACTTTATTGAAATCATAAAAAGTTTCCTCTTCTGTCCGCCTTACTTTTTCCTATTATTTTTGATTCATAACTTTCAGATTTCCTCAGTGAGTTTTTATTGCCAGCCTTTTCAACACTTCGGGTCGCATTTTGAAGCGTTTTGCACATTTGATGGGAAAATTCTTTTGCTAATTATGTCTGGTTCGTCGTGCCCAGACCCAGGAAGTGATCGATGGCAGGTTTAGTAGGCTGTCTGGCCCTCAATAAAAAAGCAATTTACAAAATGTTCCGCATTCTTGTGGCTTTCTTTGCCCTGCCAAGTAAAATGTGCATATGTGGCTTTGGGCAATCCGCTAGCCGACTACAGTTTTCGAGCGTTGCTGCCAAGCTGTTTTCAAAGAATTTCTATTACTCTATTGACAGCTTCCATCGTGATCTTCGCTCGACCAACGGACTTTTGAATTCCGCTCCTTCAGTCGCAAACTTCAGCCGATGGCATAATTAAAGGCAATCCTTCAGCGTCCCTTCTCTCACAGAGTGCCAGCTCTGAAATGTGCCACAAAAATTTAAATTCGATCAGACAGGGATGAAATTCCAAACAGAACGAGGAGCGTCAAAGTCACTGACGCTGGGAGGAAGATGGAACTCAGGCTAGCAAGTAGCGTTTGAGGAAATTGATTTGATTTGATTTCAGGTTTGCCACTCGCCCTATATAGCCATCGGAGAATGCTCGGCTATACATAAGTAATTCGCATTTTCAATCAAATGAACAGAAAGAGGTTTGGCAAGCGGGCAGATAAAATAAATTGCTGCATATTTCTGGGCGCCCTCGGCTCCCTTCTGTTCTGGCCCAAAAAATTTCAAATAAATCGATTCAATTCGCAAATATATCCTGCATTCGTATGTTTATGTCAAAAGAAATTAAAGTAATGATTATTTCGTGTCGTGTGTGTGTATGAAAGAAGCAATAGGCCGGAAAACACGACATATGATGACATTATCTGTCAACACTGCGTATACATGATATTTTGGCCCCTACCCGTAAAAGCTACAGTTACTTGTTTATATGAATAAAAAGGCCATGGGTCGAATCCTTTAGGATTTTTTTGTAAGTCCCTAAGCGAACATATTTCTGATTATATATACATTTATAATTCTTCATCTTTTACATTTATAACTCTTCATCTTTTTAATTCCCTTGAAGTGTATAATATAATTTTGGCGAGAAAGATTTATTAGTACAGCTCACTCACATTTTGCTGGGTTAGTTTAAAATATCAATTTTTTGAAACTTTGTCATTCTTTCACATACATTTGTATGTATGTATATGGCTATTTACAGAAATCGATATCAATCAACTCACCGGGGATTTAAAATATTTCTTTTGTATTAGTTATTTCTTTGCAAGTTAAGGGCTCCAAATATACCAGGTTTGTAGTAATACAATTGTAACGTTCAGTCGCTGACGTGCACTTAATGGTACTTAATGGTTTTCTTTTTTTATACCATGTACCGTAGGTACAAAGGTATATTAATTTCGTGCAAATGTATGTAACAGGCAGAAGGAAGCATTTCCGACCCCATAAAGTATATATATTCTTGATCAGCATCAACAGCCAAGTCGATCTAGCCATGTCTGTCTGTCCGTCTGTCCGTCTGTGTCAACGCCTAGATCTCAGCAACTATAAGAGCCAGAGTAACCAAATTCGGTATGTAGGTCGGAATGTTTTGTAAGCAGATCAAGTTTGTTTCAGATTTAAAAATTTCCCTCCCACTCCCCCGCAAATCAATAAAATCAATAAATCAATAAACGCCTAGATCTCAGCAACTATAAGAGCTAGAGTCACCAAATTCGGTATGTAGGTCGGAATGTTTTGTAAGCAGATCAAGTTTGTTTCAGATTTAAAAATTTCCCTCCCACTCCCCCGCAAATCAATAAAATCAATAAATCAATAAACGCCTAGATCTCAGCAACTATAAGAGCTAGAGTCACCAAATTCGGTATGTAGGTCGGAATGTTTTGCACGCAGATCAAGTTTGTTTCAGATTTAAAAATTTCCCCCCACTCCCCCGCAAATCAATAAAAACGTTTTGCATCCGCAAATATTACCATATATCTTTCTTTTTGTGCATAGAAAATATGAGGAAGTGATCAATGAATAGTGATCATGTGAGAAACTGAGGAATTAGCACTTGAGCAAATAAGAAATGAACGGTGAACAAGCGAAAAACAGAGCAATGAAAATTGTAAGAGTGAGTAATGACTTGACTCTTTTGAAACAAAGGACAATTGAACAATTTACCGAAGTGAGCAGTACTTTTCAGGGTATTACATTTAAAGTCATATATATGGTACATAAACATAAAGGTATACTGTGAATTTTATACAAAAATAACATATTTTACAAAGGCCCATGCAAAATTTAATATTTTTAAAGAGTCGTGTCACATTTCATTTTGTAATTGATCTCCTCCTTTGAAAATGCCCCACGGGGCATAGCACTAAAGCCAGAGCCATAAGTAATATTTCTGGCAAACAAATCTGCATGTCACTTTGGGGTCATGTCAACTCGGCAGGTTGCAGCTTCCTATGCTCAACTCATCTGGCAGTTGCTTTTAGTCATCTTCCTCCCTTCCACAATCTTCATTCCGCTGCCTGGCTTTTTTATTCAAACGCCTTGCAATTTCTTGCTTGCCACAGTCCACAACCCGCAACCCACAGCCCACGCCCTGCACCCCACTCCTGCTCACCATTCCCATCTGCAGCTCCATCTTCATCTGCAGCTTGGCTGTTGCTTTATGCATGACATTTAATCAAGTTGACGACTGCATTTGATGCCACAAATATTTCAAAATGACGCAAGACAGCTAAAGGTAGGTGTGTCGCAGCCTGGGTGTGTGTGTGGAAAGTTGCATATTAAACGCAGACAGGCCACCCAAAGGCTGCCAGCGACTTTTGCCACAGTTAATGCAATTTCCCGTGGCCCGCCTCTTGCAGCCCGCCACCTCGCCGCCGCATGCTGTGCGCGATAATTCAAGCGGAAACGGAAGTGCCAACGTCAAAAGCCGCAGGCAGCAGCAGAAATTTAACAAAATGGAAACTATTAAATGCACTGAACTCCAGGCCCCGAGCTGCCCCAGCGTCTTTGCCAATGTCTTTCTTTTTGGCTTGCATGCATCATCTGTAAGAGCGGCGGAGGAAGATGTCCGGCTGACCAGCAACTTATTTCGTTTCATCGGCCACATCCAGCGCTGCTTTGGCCAACGTCTTCTCTTCTCCTGGATATGGCAGCTTATTCAAATGCTTGCTCCTGCATTTAATGACAGAGTCCCGGCGTGTCCTGCGCTCCGCTTTGGCCTGTGCCGAAGGCATGCCACTCGGATAAATTATTTCATATAATAAACTCCCAAGTTGCCAGTGCTGGGGCGGAGGAGCGCCGGGAGCTGGAAGGGGAAGAAAGATGACTTAATGAAAAACGCAAATTGTTTGAGTTTGTCTTCCCCCAAACCCCCCGGCCAGCCACACAGCACTCTACCTCAAGCCGCACAATGCAAATTAAAAAATACCTGCTAACAACAAACTGCAGACGAAGGACTATTGCAGGGCCGGAAAAGCAACTGTTAGCTGCGGCTTGTTATTAATATTTATCTTTGGTAATTTTAGGAATTTTTTAATAACAAAAGCCAAGTGAAATGTTTTGCCTTTTGTTTGATACCAGGCATTTTCCCCTGCCCGCAACTAGGTGCACCTTGATGGACCTTAACGGACTGCAGGTGCTGTTTCCAAAGTCGAAGGGCAAATATTTGCTCAGTTTTGCATTGGGAAAACTTTTACTCCTGTTGAAAACTTATTTCCTTCGGTAAAAAAATGGAATGATGCGGCTTCTTAGGGAGAACGAACTCGCCAGAAAGTTGGAAGTGGGTTGGGGGTGGCCTTTTGCGCTCAAGCAACTCCTACTAATTGTTTTTATACTTTTTACATCATTTTCCAATCGGCTGCCTAGCTGTAATTACCCAAGGCAACTAAAAACAGTTTATCAATAATTTGGGTTAGCTTAGCTCAGTGAGTTGGCAAGTAATGTGTGTCTGGCCTGGAAAATACACAAAAGCGGGAAAAATTGAACGCTGCAGTAAGCCCTGCCAGGCCAAATAATGTACTCATCAATGAACATTATAGTTCAGGATCCCGATCGGAGAATATCCCTCAAGCTATTGCTTATTCTGTAGTATTTTGTTAATGATTTTTAAATTAATTAAAGAAAATAGTCAAAACATAATTTAGATTATGTGACTGTATTATTTTTCGATCATGGTCGCAACCTTTTGCCTCAAGTTATTGTATAAATCAATTGAATACATATACTCCTCTGTGAGACCCGGGTAAAAACAGTTAATTTTAGGATCTTTTGGGTGGAAAGGATGCGGCAGGCACTCATAAACTCAAATATATCACCACTTGCCTGCTTAATGTGCCATGCAGTAAATATTCCACACGCAGTGCGGAAAATGTGGGGAAAACCGCTCAGCGAAAAAATGCATGACTCTACGCTCCTCTCTGGGCACCCGGGATATGCACACATATGTACATCCTTCAGTGGATGAGCCGGTAGCGGCACGAAAGACTTCACAAAGCGTTGCAATTAACGTGGCTGAGACTCATTCGAGCAGCAACCGCAGTCCAGTCATTGGTATTGGCTTAATTTCCATGGACTCCAACTCTGGCCTCGCCTGTTTATCTTGTGTGGTGGGTTTTCGTCTCTGCACAATCGTAAATACGCAACGCAACAGCACTGTGCCAGCCTTCACATAAGAGATATATGCAGGCAATAATCCATAATAACAATGGGTTCAAGGGTTGCCAAATGGGGGAGGCGCAGTCAGCACGAGATCTGAGAACAATATGCGGCATTAATTGCATACACCGAGCAACAATTTACTTTTGTTTCATAAACAAACCACACAGAAAAGGAGAGCGGTGTGGGACAATTTGCATATTATTTTCTTTTATAAATATGTGTATATGCTTTTTAGTTAGTTTTCGCAGAAAAGGAACTAGATTAATTACTATGCTTTTTTCGAGGAAATCATTTAAATTCTGGCATTATTACGAAACTGCTCAGACCTCTTAAATTTTGCCGTCAGATTAAACTAGAAAACTATTTGCGAAAATTATTTGGTTACTAAAATCATACCGCACATGAACCATGACGGCAAAAATGTGCAAGTTTCTGTGGGCCAGATTAAAATGCGTTTCGTAAATTATTTGTAGGGAAAAAGGTATAAGCTGAAAATGCCTTCCCACTATGAACTTCCAACTTTACTCAACCAGATTCGGTAAGTCAAGCAGACATTAGCACCAAATATGAAGAGACTGAGGAGAGTAAGTGCAAGTTTGCTGGAAGATTAAACGGCAAAGTATGCACAATAATATGCATACCCAAACCAGTGGGAAAAATAGTTGAGCAAAATATTACTTGCCCTCAGTTTGGTGCTGGAGGATGGGAAATTAGGATGTAGTAACGGTTTTTATTTACTCCAAACTAGAAATTCGAAAAAAAAAATATAATAACTATTCGTCAATAAATTCTATACTATTACTAAACTGTTATTAGGTCTTTAATTGATTAGTATTAATTCGTATAAATCCTTTACTCACCTGGTAAACAAAAAATGTACTCCAGAGTATAAATCCTATGCTCTTTGATAGACTTGAAATAGCCACTTTTGTTTAAGAATATTAAAGTCGGTTTTACCGATTATTACTAGAATTTCCATATTTTATTTGTTGTTTACTAGTTTAATATCTATGTGTTTTAAAGGCTATCTATTGGATTAATGCAAACAGGGAGGAAAACAAACTTCGGTACGCCGAATGAATGATACTTTGCAGATTGCTTAAAACGGGACAGACAGACGGACCTGGCTAGATCAACTCGTCTACTGACTACTGTTCAAGAATATATACTTGATACGAATTAACACTGACGTGATTCTGCGTTACATGACTTCAATTGTCATATGAGCAGGCGTTGTTGAATATGTTTTTTAATTCCCTAAGTTAAAGCAAAAAAAACTACTGTCATTTTCCACTTTTTTCGGGTCTACAGATAGTTCTTGTTATAGAAAACTGTCCAAAAGTGTGTGCTCTATAAAACAAATAATAGGTATAATTTAAAGTCTTATTTATTAAAGCTTAGTTTGTATGCTAATTGTTTTGATCGAGTTGAAAATTTAAACCTTAGTGGAGTTTTGAAGTTGTATAAGATGTTAATATTTATATCTCAGCAAACTGTTGATATTTTCCTAGATTTATATAGGTTCAAATTGACTACCGCAGCGATACATTTTCTTATTTTATCAATACTTCTCATTTATATTTATAAAAATATATATATAAACTTTAGCTTAAATTGCCCCAAGCTTTTAATGCCAGTACAACTTTTCTAAACACCCGAACATTATTTTGCTTTCGTTACAGGTAAGTGCCGCGCTGTGCCTATTCATTAAGAAACTGTAATTAGTCGCACAATGGTCTGCGGTTAAATGGATGTTATTGTTATGGCCCTTTCATGGGCTAAGTATATGCAAATTAAAAGGCAATTGAAAATTTATGACCCAAAGCCCCGTTAAATTTATAGCCGCGGAAACCTATGGTCCTGTCCTGTTAACGTTGCCCTCCTTGGTGTTGCTCTTTTTAGCGGAGAGTTTAATTAAAATACAATTGAAAATGACTTAAGCACATGCGACTGAGGTGTACAATTAAAAGAATAGCCCGGAAAAGGGAGCAGGAGCCAGCAAACAGTCTAAAGAGAGTGCATCTTGGCATGCTTCGAATTAATAAAATATTCAATATAGAAACGAATTTATGGACTTCTACGTGCTTAGTGTCGGAACGTGTGTGTGTTTAGGAAATTAATTACTCGTGTGTCAAACAGAGAGCAGGAGCTACACCCAAAACAAAAAAGGGCAAGACTGATCATCGAAATGGCTTGGGTCATTTCCGACTACTCCGACAAAACTAGAAGAAATACACAATCGACTTTCAAGCATGGCCTTACCAACCAAAATAAAGATGTTAACATTCATTGCTTGGCCGGATACAGGTAAAGTCAAGCCAAAGCCAAGTAAAGCTATTGCAATTAACTTGTTTTTCAATCTGAAGGCTGCTGTTGTTTCGTCCTCAAGAGCCTCCTCCCTGTCCATGTTTTCCAGGTGGCTTGGGCTTGCTTCTTACTTTGTATTTTTGCCATTGTTTACCTTCATCGGGGAGGTGGAGCAAGAGCCTGGAAATGGGGAAAATCTACAAAAATAATTGCCACGGCAGGCAGCCATTTGCCATTTGGTGCGCTTTTAAGCTTCACTTAAATGAAATTGTAATGAAATAGAAATGAAAATGAAAATGTATTTCTATGGCTTGATGTTTTGCCCCCCATTTACGACGGTCTTACCCACCCCCTTGTCATCCACTTCCGTAATTGCTGAGGATAAAAGTTGCATTTAGTTTTAATTCAATTAGTTTTGTTGTGTTTTCCGTTCTAAGTTTTTTGGTCTTCACCCCGAGCCATGTAATGTACTTTGTCTAAGCAGCGCTGTGGAAGAAAAACAATGAAGATGCAAACGCTGGCTAATTATACCATGTACCGTAGGTACAAAGGTATATTAATTTCGTGCAAATGTATGTAACAGGCAGAAGGAAGCATTTCCGACCCCATAAAGTATATATATTCTTGATCAGCATCAACAGCCGAGTCGATCTAGCCATGTCTGTCTGTCCGTCTGTCCGTCTGTCCGTCTGTCCGTCTGTGTA
>VNJV01004707.1:0-12184 GCA_008042635.1 Drosophila nikananu | reverse complement strand
AGGTCTGCGGCAACCGCCCTGCCTTCCAGTGACAGAGGAACCCCCCGTTACCTGCAACCTACGCCGGAGACCGCGGCGAGGGATCTGCACAATATCATTTAATTAATTTATACATATTTTCCATCTAGTTTTTATGCCAATTTCTATGGCTTTGAGGATGGCTGTTGCTTCAGTTGAGTACACTGAGGAGTAGTGTGGGAGAGCTCCCATGCATAATACTGATGAGTCAGTAGTTACGGCGTATCCACATATTTCCTTTCATAACGAGCCATCTGTGTAGAGGAAGGCGCAGTTGTTAAGGCTGTGTAGAGGAAGCCGCATTTATTAAGGCTGTGTTTTATTTCCTGAAACTCTTTGAGGAATTTTTCTTTTTGAGTTTTAGATTTCTGGTGTGTGGTCAATTGCGTATCTATTGCTTGTAAATTTAGGTGCCATGGAGGTTTTGATTTGGGTGGTTTTTTTAATATATATCCACTGTAAGGCCTAAGCTACTGCAGATGTTGATGCTTTCTTGGATTGTTGATTTCCTATATTATAAGCTGTTTTTCTTTGTTATTTGTTTTAATATTGGATCAAGTGGGTGTCTTTTGAGTGGATTATTGTGTGAAATAGTCTACCCTTCGAAAGTTGAATCCTATCATCTAACGGAAGAACGTTTGATTCCTCGTACAAATTATAGGTTGGTGTTGTGGGAAATGCTCATAGAGCAAAGCGGAGTGCCGAGTTGGTAATTGTTTTTATCATTTGTTTATTGTTTATTGTGTATTGATTTTGGAGCTTTGACGTATATTGGTAACGCATATTCCATTTTTGATATACAAAGACTTTTCACAATTTTGACTAAAGTATATGGGTGACAGTTGTACCTATGTATAACTTGACACACATTTAATAACGTGATAAGGATGCTCCAGATCTTGTACAATTATAAATCTCTGTGAACAAAGCATCTTGGTTGTATCTTTGGCTTTTTTTAAGGTCTACAAGTATGTTGAAATCATCTGCGTAGGCTGTGAATTTTAGGTTGTTATGTTTTTTAATTATATCTGATACCTTGTTAAATGCTATTAGGAACAATATTACTGGTAGCGGTGATCCTTTTAGTGTTTGAGTGGTTCTGGTTCGTTCGTACTCGAATTTTTCTGTTGGTCATGAAGTTTGCTACAAATGTTATGATTGCTTGTCCGCTTCCCCATTATCTAAGTTTGTCTAGAATGGTGTGCAGTCCTACTTTTTCGAATGTTTTTTCAAAGTCTAATGATATGATTGATACATTTTCTATTGAGTTCTATTGAGTAGTTTGTTTGATGTAACAAACCACCGTAGTCAGTTTACTTAAACTGTAATTTTAGCTTGTTCTGATTTCTCTTCTGTTTTGAGCGTTTATACGTTTGTAGTCTATTAGATTTTCATTATTGATTGTTCTGTTAAATTTTCTCCATGCTGCGTTTTTGCTGTTCTTTAACGATTCCAGTTTTTTTCCACCCAGGAATGGAGGATGGAGGATGGTTTTGTTTAAGTTGCTCGCTTCTTTGTTTGTGTTCGTTGCCACTGGTAATTTAAGGGGTCGTCTTCTGTGAATTGCGTATTTTTTTGCTGTTTTTGAAAATCAATATCTTAAAAACGGTTAAAGTAAAATAACTTTGCTTTTTAGTTCTTTATTTGATTACATTTATAGTATCTTGAAACAAGTTTTGAAGCCAATCGATCAATCAGTATCTGAGTTACACCGCTCAACAGGAAGACCTAACAAAAAAAAGTTTCTCAACTGTTGCCACGATTCAGGTCGTAATAATTATCAGAAATCAGAAAATCAAACGCCATTTGATTTCTGAAAGGTAAGGCTATGTACTGAACTAAAAGAAAGTTTGAATTCCAAAAGAAAGTATTTTTTTGCCTTAAACGAAAAAAAAAATTTTTTAAACTATTTTTCACATGTTTAAAATTTAAAAAAAAAACTAACAGACCAATCTTAAAACTTATGGTTCAGTACTTAGACGGACATGTACTTATGATGCTGTAAAAAGTTTAGCATTATCGGTGAAGTAGTTTTCACGATATCGTGAATAAAAAACGATGGATAAAAACGCGTTTAAAAGTTGGTGTTTACTACTGGTGCCTTCAGCATACGCTCCGGTTTTATAAATGTAACTTTAAAACGGCTTTGAATTTTCAAAAATCCTTTTGTCCACGTCTTCTAAACATGTTAAAGAATATTTTTTTATCCGTCACAGGAGACGACCCCCTTAATGGATATATTTTCTGAAAGTTGTTCGAATTCATCCCAATTCGCCAATTTAGTCAAAAATTTGGTTGAGTATTTTTGTGGCTTTTTTTCTGGAAAAATTGGTATTGTGATGGGGAAGTGGTCACTACCCTGTAGTGTGTCGCTAATTTTAGCAGCAGAGAGAATTCTAAGTTTAGGTGCACAAGGGGCGAGGTCAATGTGAGTAAATTAACTGTGTTTTTATACCATGTACCGTAGGTACAAAGGTATATTAATTTCGTGCAAATGTATGTAACAGGCAGAAGGAAGCATTTCCGACCCCATAAAGTATATATATTCTTGATCAGCATCAACAGCCAAGTCGATCTAGCCATGTCTGTCTGTCCGTCTGTCCGTCTGTCTGTCTGTCCGTCTGTCCGTCTGTGTAAACGCCTAGATCTCAGCAACTATAAGAGCTAGAGTCACCAAATTCGGTACGTAGGTCGGAATGTTTTGCAAGCAGATCAAGTTTGTTTCCCACTCCCCCGCAAATCAATAAAAACGTTTTGCAGCCGCAAATATTACCATATATCTTTCTTTTTGTGCATATGCATGCATATGTAGAACATGTATCAATACCAAAAATCTGGTAAAGATCGGGTGAAAAACACAAAAGTTATTTACTTATCAGTGTGCTATCTATTGGCAGCTAGCAACAGGTGCATCCCAAAAAACAACAACAAAACTGATGAGCGCAAGAAACTAACTCCCGTGCGCAAAAAAGAGAGGAGGGGTTATCTCTGTCTCTGTCTTGCACACGCAAGTGCATGAGATGGTGGTGGTTTTGCAAAGAGCGAGTTTGTTTACATTTCTCTAATAGGCAAAAGTCGCAATAGGCAAAAGCGGCGATATATTTTGGTACATGGTATATAACAGTCGTTCACGAACGACTGTAGCTTTCTTACTTGTTTTTATATTCGTTTATTTATTTTTAACCTGCGAACTATACATCACACAAAAAGAACAAGCCATTCAGTGGCATGACGAAGCAAGGGCCCGCATCGTGCAGTACGGCCATTAAGCAATGCTTCGTACGGGCCGCTGAGCCCGTCCTCTCGTTCCTCGTCCTCTCCAGGGACCTCAGCGACTTCATCAGCTTTGCTGAAAATTCTGTAGCCGCGTCCCACGTCCTTGGGTCCGCCAGCATCAGCGACACAAGCGTGACCTCGTTGATCGCCGACCCTGCCATCGCCTCCAGCGCGTTCCTCTCCTCGTCGAATCGGCGACACTCGAAGATGACGTGCTTCGCATCCTCGGTTATCCCGGATCCGCACTTCGGGCAGCCGTCCTCCTCTTCGTGGTCGAATCTTTTCAGGTAGCTCATGAAGGAGCTTCAGGTAGAAGTCTGTAGGTAGGTTGCCTTTGCCTTTGCATGCAGGACTTTGTCCTAATCGCCTCAGCCCACACAGGCGCCGCATACAGCAACTGGGAGGTGACCAGACTTGGCAGCAGCTTCCTGGTGGTATGCTTCCATCCCGCTGGCCTTCTTATTAGCGTACTCGAGGTGCTTCTTGAATGAGAGCCGAATATCAAGGAGAACGCCGAGGTATTTCATAGCCCTCTGCGACTTTATCACGACTCCGCCGACGCGCACCTCGGCCGTTTCCACCGCTTCCCGGCTGGAAATCAAAACAGCCTCCGTCTTTTGAGCCGATTGCTTCAGGCCAGCTCTTGAGAGCCACGTCTCGATCGCACTACGATCGTTCGCAACTATGACCACGGCGATGTCGTCTGAGAAGCCCACGACGGTGGTGTCGCTGGGCATTGGGAGTCGCATAACACCGTCGTACATGGGGTACGGAGAGTACAGAGTAGGGGCCCCAGCACGGAGCCCTACGGTACTCTGGCGGAGACTTCGTATACCCTGGAACCCATGTCCATGTCCACCATGAGCACCCTCTCGCTGAAGTAGCTCCTGAAATCTGATACCTGCAGCAGGTACCCTGGGATGTTCAGGGCAGCGAGACACTCCAGCGTCCGGTTCCAGTCGGCGGTGTTGAAGGCGCTCCTTATGTCTAGAGTTACCACTAGACAGTAGCTCTTGAAGCCGCCGTTCCACCTCGTGCCCGATATCGTCGTCTCTGCAATCGCCTTCACCGTCTCGATGGCGTCCAACGTCGACTGTCCCTTTCTGAAGCAGAATTGGCTCGGAGAGAGACTCCCTGTTTCCTCGATGGCGAGGAATGAGCCTCTCGAGCACCTTGCCAGTGGTGTCGGTGAGGCATATAGGCCGGAAGGAAGATGGCTCCCCTGACGGCTTGCCCGGCTTGCCGAGTAGCAGGAAAAGGAATATAAATGAATAAATGATGTGTGTGGGTTGACCCTTGTTAAGGATCACATAATTGTTGTTGGTAATAAATGTTCCAAGAATTTTTCCTCTTTTGTTGTCTTGGAGTGATCCCCACAGCGTATTCCAGCTTTTGAAATCGACTGTTATCAGAGATGGGATGTTAATGGCTGGGAACATTAATTCTAGTTCTTTTTGAGTAAAATTTTGGTTTGGTGAGATGTATGCTGCGAGTATTTTAATCTTTGTTTTTGATTGAACTTCGAGGGCAATTCCGCCAAATATGGTTCCAGTCAGAATATGTTTGCGTTGCAGTGATTTGTGTATTATAAGGCAACACCGCTTTTTGCTGAGATGGCTGTTGTGTGGTATATTTCGAAGTTAACAGGGGTGGGGAATTTTTGGGTAAGTGTTATATGGGTTTCTTGGAGAAGGATGATTTTTGGGTTGTGTTCTTTTATAAGGATAAGGAGTTAATTGTAGTTGTTTAAGTAGCCGTTCAAATTCCATTGTAGTATCGTTAGTGTCATAGCTTTAGTGATTTAATTGAGGGAGTCATGTAGTTCCTTCCTAAGGTTATACCTTTAATTGTTTCGTTGTTTAGTAATTACTTTCGTTATTATTTTTTTAGTAATCTTTTCTCTCTTTTTAACATATGTATTTTTAGGATAAATTTTGGTTTTTTGGGTAGACTAAGCCGTATTGTTGTGTTCCGAGTTGAAGGAGCTTGTAGACATCGAGACGTCATCTTCATATTGTATAAGTGGTGGCTTGCTTGTTGATGGTTGTTCCGAAGTTGATGTTGCAGGTGTGTTGGGTCTTGTATATGGACCAGACTTGACGGTTGTCTACTTTTTGCAATATTTTAATGGCTTGGATTTCTTGGTATATTATGAAGACTGGGCATTTTCTGTCCTTTGAGAGGTGATTAGCGTTGGGGTAGTTTTTTTCTCGGCAGTTGATACAGCTTGGATTTTCTGTGCATGATTCTCTTATCTCTAGTTTGATATGGGATGTGCGAATGCATTTGAGGCATGTTGATGGGCTCTTGCAATACTTGGCTGTGTGTCCAATACGCAAGCAATTAAAGCTGGAGTTGGTGGGGGATGTATGGTCGTACCTTTACTCTCTCATAGTCGATATTTACATGTTCTGGGAGATTAAGCAGCTAGTATTACCCAAGGAGAACTTGTTAATTTTCTTGACTTCTGAGACCTTTTGTGCTTTTAGGTTATTCAAAATTTCCGCTTCTCCTATACCTCTCAGATCATTGCAATATATGTCACCTTTGCAAGTATTTAAAGCTCTGTGTTCGGTGACTTTGATGGGAATGTTGCTTGGCATTGTGGTAAGTTTGAGGAGTTTGTCGGCTTGTGTTTGATTTTTGTTTTTATCAACAGATTTCCGTCTCTGGTTTTTTTACATTCTGCAATTTCTTCACCAATCGTGGTGTCAATTGTTGTTGTTCGTTCAGGCCATATCCCTCTGCATTTTGCTCGAAGTTACCGAACCGCTTTTCCACGGGAATTGTCTCTATATTGTCATATTTCGGAACAACATTCGATACATTTTCAACTAAAATTGTTGTTATATTCCGCTCCCTGTCGGTGAATTTTCAGCGTTTGTAGCTGAATGGTTTTTTTTTGAGACTCTCGGTTTTCATATCCTCCTGAGATTGTATTTCCAGTGCACTTCTTTTTTCTGTTGATCGTCTCCTTTTCCAACTTCCTTTACGTTAAGCGTGCTCTCGTTCTCCGTCGCTCATGCTCATGTACTCGCTCTCTTCTGATAAAGCACAGTTGATGGAAAGATACAGATACGTTGCAAAAATAATTTTTTTTGGAAACGCATAGTAAAAGTTGTTATTGCATTCGATAGGTAATAGTTTAAAAGGGTTGAATCCAAAAAATTATTTAAAGGTTGCAACCAAAACAGGTAATTTTATAGAAAAATTCAGACTTTGCGGTCGATTTTTAGGTAAAATATGTAACCAACCGGCATGGTTATGGTCATAATACAATCATAATAGGTAGTCTCGTCAGAAAAATTTGGTTCCTCTTCAATCATCCCAACGAGTGCGAGTGAGAGGGGCTCAACCTAGTAAGTGCGAGCGAAACGACAATAGATGTGCTGATTAACCCTTATATGGTGTATGGGGCTTTAAGTTTTCTTTGATAATAAAATGAGTTGAATTTGGTTTTGTATTTTAATTTAACCAATTTCGAATTGGACATGATGCGGTGGTTTTGTTTTTATGTTGCTAATCTTTTGTTTAAATTCTTAATTTTAAAATATATTCTATATATACGTCATTTAAGTGCTTTCGGCACACACAGCAAAAACTCATTTCGCACAAGGGTTAATGTTTTAGAAAATTTTGTCCGCAGCCAGACCGCTCACTACGAAAGACGAACACGCACTGAATCAAAACCCGAGCGCTGAGACAGCCGACGAGACTACCTATCTTATGGTCTCTATCGAAACCAAGATAGAATAAAAGTAAAATATTTTTTGCACGTGCTGGCATACCTGATTTACCGAGATACTAAATTTTCACTTTGATAGAAAATAAACAAGAAAGGAAGATAACTTCGGCATGCCGAAGTTTAAATACCCTTGCAGTAAGTAAGAAGAAGAAAAATCTTCTGACTTTTTCGTTTTATCGGGTACTGACATAAGATAAATGTTGCGAAAGAAAAATGTTGCGAACGAGAAATCTTGCGAGCGAAAATGTTGCGAACGAACTAAATGAATTTATATAAATATTCCAAAGGCTGCTATATGATATAGTGGTCCGATTTGAATAAAATTAAAACCGAATTTCTGGAATAATACAAAATGGCCATATCTCAAACTTAATTCAAATATTGTAAAAATTTTTTTCATTAAAATTTTTCGATCGTTTCTATGGCAGCTATATGATATAGTCATCCGATTCGGCCGAAATGGAGCCGTTTAGGTTTAATAGGTTTATGCGACACCATGTTTAAAAATTATTAAAATCTGTCTGTAAATCCGACTGGCAGGAAGCGTCCTTATATTGCACGCAAAGTTTAACATCGTCCGCGTACATAAGTACTCTGGAGTTGATCAGAACTTTGGGCAGGTCGTTAATAAATAATGTAAACCACAGGGGACCCAAATGGCTCCCTTGCGGGACACCAGAACTAACCCTTAAAGAGGACCTTTTTCTGCCATTCAGATAACTTGAGATCCCACTAAGAAGATCAACCGGAAATCCCATTAGATCGAGTTTCCGAACTAAGAGAGAATGGTTAACAGAGTCAAATGCTTTACTGAAATCAGTATAGATTTATGGAAGCCCTTAACTATGAAGGAAGTGAGCTCCAAAAAATGGGTTGTCGTTGATCTTTGCTTTAAAAATCCATGCTGACATGGAGAAATAATTGATCTGCATAGGTGCTGCAAATGAGGAGTTATGATTTTCTCGAAAAGTTTTGGAATGGCCGACAACTTAGAGATTCCTCTATAGTTGCTGGCATCCGATTTGCTACCTTTTTTGTGGAGGGGAATAACAAATGATTACTTCAAAACAAGGGGAAAGTGGGAGGTTTCTAAGGACAGAGTAAACAATTTCAGAAGGAGATTGCACAGGGCGTCGCACAGTGGCGCCTTAGATACTTTTGGGTTGCAAAAATCATAACTCTTGAACCAGTTGAGATATTTTCATAATTTTTTTATATGAAACGTAGTTTTAGTACCTTTCGATTAAGTGGTCATACTGTATGGTGTGATAAATAGTAGATTTTATACTCGAAAATTCATGTTTTTTGAGGCAGTTTTCTCAATTTTTATCTAATTTCGAACAATACATTTCGTTTGTTTTCACTGAAAATGCTAATATTGTGCATATTTAAAGTTTTAAGAATAAAATAAACATATATTTTAAAGAATAAAAAAATTTTTTTTTTGATAATTCAAATTTATTAAGGGGGGACATCTGAGTAACTCAAAAAAAAAAGCGGATTTTCTGGAATTTTTTTTGACCAAACGAAAGAGTTAATCGAAATTTTGTAAAGTAGGTTTTATAATATGCGATCCGATGTACAAAATATGATTTTTTTAAAGAAATCGAAAACAAAATGGCGGCTGTGCAGCATTTCTTCGTAGGCCCTATTTTTCCATGGCCGGAAAGCTAACGTCCTTAATTTTTGATATGGAACAAAAAATAAAGTTTTGTTAGTTTCTATACATCAACAGCTATCGACACACGTAGGATTTTTTCGATATATTGATTTTTCGCAAAATGGTGCGTGATCGAAAAAAAAGTTCAAATTTTCACGAGGAAAAAGGTCAAAAAAAAAAAGTAAGCAATATAAAAAAAAAATCCTACGTGTGTCGATAGAGGAAGGAATTTTGAATATACTGTCAAAATTTCAGATCGATCGGTTAAGATTTGCTCGAGTTATGTTTCCGGCCGTCTAAAAAAAAGTGGTTTCGAGAAAAACGCGTTTAAAGTTATAAGGCGGTCGGAATATGCCTATGAGGCATTGCCGCAGAATGGAAAATTTGGACATTTAGACACTTTTGCCGGATTCTATCTTTTGGTATATTATTTTTAAGATCCTAAAGCATCTTTTAAACGAAAAAAAAAATTTTTGATTTTTCCAAAATTTTACTCAGATGTCCCCCCTTAATTTTTGATCAATTTTCAATCATTTATGAACTTTTTTTTTCAAAGTAATCAAACAATTTTACATCATTTAATATTTTTGAAGAATATTAAAACATTATACATTCATTTCAAGTCATTTAGTGTCCTTACAAAGTCAGGAATGGAAAAACAAGCCGCCAATACAAGAAAAAATTAATGCCCGCCATAGAATTTCGTACTGCGCTTGTAGCAAAATTTGCTCGAAGACGCGCGCTTTTTACGCTAAGTTGAAAGTATCTTTTGCTTTGGAAATCCGGGGTGGCAGTTCGTGGCAGCCAATCTTTTTTGAATTTGATAAAGAACATATTCAAGAACATCACCTCATACGCCAAACCCATCATCTCGTGTAGTCTCATTTTTAACATTCCATCAAAGTTGAAAAATATGTGAAAAATTAGTAATTTGGTAAAACAGGTATGCCTGCACGTGCAACAAATATTACAATTTTTTTCTACCTGGGTTTTACCGAGATTTGATGGACCTTTCGATAGAGACCAAAACCATGCCGGTCGGTTTCATATTTTACCCAAAAATCAAACAGATCGGCAATAGCCCGATCGTTTTTTACGGTTGTATTTTCAAACGAAAGTGAGGAAGGATGCGTAATTGGCTTACGTTTAGTGTTAACAAAATTATAAATCTGTTTTGGGTCCGGAGAGATCTGGACCCTACAACGAGTCAAATAATTATTGTAACACTGCGCGTTCAACACGGTAACTCTTGACCGAGCCGATAAATAAAGGGATAGGGCAGAGTTAGAACCGGATTGTTAATATTTAGTATACAGCCTAGATTTTTTATTTTTAAGATGACTCAACTCTTTAGTAAACCAAAGAGGCTTATTTGAGGTTGGCGGATAGTATAACGGAACACATTTAGTAAAGAAAGAATTCATGGCACTGTAAAAAATATCCACGGCTTCAGCCATGCCAGTGCACATGTATAAATCGGACCAATTAAAATCTGATATAAAGTTATTCAGCCGTTCAAAGTCCATCATGAGAAAACAAAGAACTTTTTCGGCTGGACAGTCAGATATATTCAGTAAGTCAGTCCCGATGTCGAGAGTCACATCGAAAGTAGGATGATAGGGATCTTCGGAAAGCGTCAAAGGCGCCACCCTGGATAAGCTGACTCTTGCCGGATCTGAGTCAAAACACAGACCAAGCAAGCGCTCTAGGGAATTTCGTACATGGTTGACTTGAGGCCAGCAATAAAATCGTAATGTGTAGAGGTAAGGAATGAATTAGTTGAGGACCAAATAGCCTGAAAGCTCGAAAGTTATTATTTCCGACGCGAGACTGGAGTCAACCGCTATGAGGACACCACCTCCACGTCTGATAAGCCGATCCAGCCGATATATCGTGAACACAGCTGGAAAAACTTCGGAGCTCAGAATCTCCGGCTTTAACCAGGTCTCTGTGAACACAATAACCTGGGATGCAAAAGAGAGACTATCAGAATAAAATTTAGGAAGCTTACTACGTAAGCCTCTTGCATTCTGATACGAGATAGAGAGGGAAGTTATTAGTTTTTATGGGGGCCAAGGCTGTGTCAGTGAAGCGTGTGCGCCTGTCGCCGCGTCGATCCGACTCAGCTAGTGGTAGCTGGCACTCACATGCCGACTACTAAAGACCGACCATACGTGGTGAAGAACCACATCCTGCTCGAGGTGCCCCTGCTCTAGACTAAATATGGCGGATCTAAAGAGGACAACTCGAAAAAACCCGTAATCACCGGTGTTACCGTACCGTGCCCCTGTGATGAATGGCACTACGTTAGTGTGTCTTTTAACGGTGGCTTCCGGATACCTGGCACCTCCAGTCGTAAAAGCGCCCGATCCGGAGTATGAGGCTCTGCCCCGGGGGATACTTCCTTCCTCACTACTCGTGGGGCCAATATATGGAGACCAATGAAAATAACAAAGAAGCAGGGTGCTCGGGAGCCCGAAGAAGCCATGGACGTCTGTTCACAAGGCTCTGGCACCGACACCATCACCAAGGAAGAGGAAGAAGCCCTTCTCGCCTCTGCCAAGGCTGACAAGCCAATGCGGATCGCTCTATCGTGCGCCGCAAGGAAAAGGTTGCGCAGACACCTTGCGAATGGCATGCCCTTAGAGGAGGCCAAAAGGATCGCCCAGAAGCCTATGGACCCTCCTAGGACAGTACCCAGCAAGAGTGGCGGGACCAACAAAAGGGTAAGATCGGCCAACACGACCCCAGAAGGAGTGTCGAATAAGAGGCCCATGACCAAAACCGCGGCACCTAGTGCCTTGACGAAGGGTCCTGCAACAGTACCGCTTGCCACGGAGGCTCCAGTAGCCTCCACATCCGCTGCTGCGGCTAGGCAGGCAGCACTGGAGCAGTCGAATCAAGTCGGTGACATGGCCTCTTACAGGGACGTAGCCAGCTAGGTGAAGATGGCAATACTCCCTGATGACTACCCGAAAAATATGCTCACGACGGAGAAGTGCAATCCGCCATTCTGTCGAGGGTGATGGCCCTGAAACACGGCTCAACGAAGCCGCTATTTTCGGGCTGCACCTTCCGACCAGGCTGGATGGCCATAACATGTGGTGACGCAAAGACAGCCGAGTGGCTGACCACCGAGGTGCCCAAGCTCCGGTTGTGGAAGGACGCCCACATTAAAGTAGTCCCCGAGGCAGAGGCTCCACGTGCCGCTATCTACATCGGCTACTTTCCGCTCCCTAATGCGGATATGAAGACGGCAGAGGTTCTGGACCTTATTGAAGGCCAAAACAGTGGCCTGAGCGCGGGAGACTGGCGTGTCCTCCACCGCGAGACAAGGCATAACACGGCGGTCATTACAATAGCGCTTGACCCAGTCTCGGCCAATCGGCTGAAAGAGCTAGGGCATAGCCTAAATTTTGCATTTGGCAAGGCTACCTTGAAGCCAAAGGCCGACACGCAGGCAAAAAGACAGGCAGTGGCTCCCG
>VNJV01004697.1:0-13232 GCA_008042635.1 Drosophila nikananu | reverse complement strand
CTGGGCCTATGAGCTCAGGCGGCGCCGGTGCTGGTCCTCGCACAGACTATTTATCCTTCCGCTGCAGATGCGGATGTTCTCGGCCAGTAATGCCGGGATGAGGATGTCCTAAGTGGGATTCAGCTGGATGGTCTAGGCCGAGACGGCGATGGCCAGAGTAGCGGCAATGAGGAATTGACCAATGATGGATGCCATGACGTAGGGGTCACTCGATGTTGCTTCAACTTTTTTCTGGCTGTGTCTCAGATAAACCTTTTCATTGATAAGCGTTTTCCTTGATCATTTCTGCCCAACGTTTTTGATTTTCACATAATCTTTTTTTTTCTCAACTTTGTGTTTTCGATGCTGCTGAAGTAATTTTATTTTTGATTTTCACATAATCATTTTCTCAACTTTGTGTTTGTTTGCTGCTGAAGTAATTTTTTTTTTGATTTTCACATAATCATTTTCTCAACTTTGTGTTTTCGTTGCTGCTGAAGTGCAGGCTAAATGTCACGGTCGCCATATAATATTATCCTTTAAACAACTTGGTTTTGGTTTAGTTTAAGTTTTTATTTATTTATTTCTGGAGCAGGAAAGGTCCTGCTCCATTCAACCGTAAATTGGTAATTGATTTATAATATTAATACAATATATTTCTTAGCCTAAATCGAGGTGCAGCGCTGCCGGCGTAGGCTGCAAAAAAGAACCGTCAGATATTTGTTGATGAAAAAGATCAAGAATATCAATATATATTGTGGAAGACTCTCCAAATGATAGAATAAAATTTTACAAATTAAAAACTGTTACCTATGGTACCGCGTCTGCTCCATATTTAGCTACTAGAGTTCTAGTAGATATAGCAGACAGGTGTAAAAATAAAGAAATCGGGAAGATAATTAGGAGCGACTTCTAAATGGACGATCTTATGACAGGAGCCAACTCAATAAAAGACGCAATAAATTTTATAAAGCAAATTTCCAGTGAATTCATGTCTGTCAATCTGAATTTAAGAAAATGGATTTCGAATAATAATAAATATTAAAAGTTGTAGAAGAAACTGAAGAGAATAAGATAATATATATTGAAGATGACGAGTTTGTCAAAACATTGGGACTTCAATGGGAGCCCCAACGAGATGAGTTTAAAGTTAGCGTCAACATAGCGGCTACAAAAAAAGAAAACAAACGTACCGTGTTGTTCACGTTATCTTAAATGTATGATCCCTTAGGATGGTTAGCTCCAGTAACCATTACTGGAAAACTGTTTGTGCAGAAACTTTGGCTTTCTGAGAAGAGCTGGGATCTGGAATTATCTGAGGAGGATGCCCATGAATGGGCAAGCTACAAGGAAAAACTTTCATTATTAGAAAAAATTGGGAACTGTGTGCAGCACATCTACTTAATAAACTTATTCAAAAAATTAAAGAATCTATTAGCGATGCAGTCAAAACATACTCCTGGAGTGACTCTACTTTAACTTTAGCCTGGATTAGAAGCGGACAAAGCAAGGTCATTTATGAAACGAAGAACAGACCACATTCGAAAAAGTACAGAAGTAGAATGGAATCACGTCAGATCAGAAGATAACCCAGCGGATGCGGCTTCAAGAGGAATTCCCTTTAGCGAATTAGTAAAGTTTGATCTATGGTGGAATGGGCCAAGTTGGCTAAGAAAATCGAAAGAGAATTGGCCGCCTCAGCCAAACGCTGAGGAAGAAGAAAGTGTCAATACTGTGTTGACAACTGAAGGGGATCTGATCTATAATCTTTTGGAAAAATATTTTTGCATCCACAAATTAAAACGAGTAATATGCTTGTAAGGAAGTGTCTCTGGCCGGGGTAAACCTCAGCGGCTCCAGAGGTCCCTACAGTAATTTATTTAATTTCTGAGACGACCAGGACATAAAAGGGGCCAAAGACTTGGCTAATTTTTCTGAGGTTGAGCTAAGCGGGAGGGAGAGAGATAAGAGAGAGAAAGCCTATGTTCGCCTGGAGGACTTTCCGTTCCCTGCGAACCCGGAGGACTTTCCGGCCGGCCCACCTATGCCCGCCTGGAGGAATTTCCGAGCGGCTGCCCTGCGAACCCGGAGGAGTTTCCGGAGGGTCCACCTAAGCGCCACACCTGGAGGACTTTCCGAACGGCGGAGACGCCCCAGGACCCGGAGGAATTTCCGGACGGCCCCTATGCCCCGCCTGGAGGAATTTCCGAGCGGCGGGGACGCAGCTGTGAGAGGGAAGGGGACGCAGATGTCAACCGGAGCGGAAAAGGGCGAGATATAGGCAGACGAAGATTTCAATTTTGCACTTTTATTCATGGGCTTGAGCTTCACTTGGCGGCAGCAGAGCACTCTTGGTTTTTAGTTATAAAAATATATATATATATGGCCGGTGGCCCAAAGGAAAAAAACAACGGCGAGGCGGGGAAAGAGAAAGGCCCTAAGTTGGCGGGCATCTTTCTTTTTCCCCTAATACACTTTGGCCCGCGGCCATTGCTCACCCACACACACACTCCTGGGACGTAGTCCTGATGGCAGGCAGCAGGTCCTGGGGCTGGTGGCAAACACTCGCGGCGGCGGACACGTTTTTCTGGTTCAACCGCGTGGTGGCGGGATCGCGGTTGGCGGTTAATTTTCACTAAATTTGCACGTCTATTAACCCGCTCTCGGCCCTTCTGCGCATGTGTCGTCTCTCTGGCCTTAGCTTTTCGACCGCATGGCCTAGCTTATATTTATCTATATACATATCTACATTTAATATTTACATGATTGTGACTTCGTCACATGCTTCATCGTTCGATTTATCAATATGAAAACAAAAGGTTTATCTTATTCACACTTTTTAACATTCAAAGAATTAAAATCTGTAGAACAAATAGTAGTAAAAAAGGAACTTGAATTCCAATTTAGCTCTGAGCTTAACAGCTTGCTAATAAAGAGATCAAAATTAATTCAAAAATTTTAAATTTGCATCCATTTATTGAAAAGGATAAAATCATTAGAGTAGGTGGTAGATTGCAAAATGCCAAAGCCATTGATCATAGAAAATGCTGATAAGGAAACCTTACATGGTGAAATAAATTTATTGAGAACTTATATCCAAAGAAAATATTGGATCTTTGGATTAGGAAATTCATTAAAGAAAAAATTAAAGGAATGTACAAAATGTGCAAGATATCGACATACCACTGCACAACAGGTAATGGGAAATCTTCCCAAATATAGAGTAACAATGGCATACCCATTTTTAAATACAGGTATTGATTATGCAGGACCTTATTGTACTAAATGTTCAAGAAATAGAGGTCAGAAAGTGCCATTTTATTCCCCCGGCTGGACCTCACTTTGGAGGTATCTGGAAGGCCGGCGTAAAATCGGTAAAATACCATCTTAAGCGGGTTATTGGGGACGAAAGTTTGACGTACGAAGAGATGTCAACCTTGTTATGCCAGATAGAAGGAGTTTTGAACTCACGACCTCTTTATTTATCAGACAACGATATAGAAGACAGTGAAGTTCTGACTCCCGGTCACTTCCTGATAAGACGACAACCGTTGGATGTAATTGAACATATAGGGGAGAATGAAAAAATAGGAAATTTAGACAGGTGGAAATTAATTCAAAATATGAAAAAAGATTTTCTGGATAAAATGGAAGGACGACTATTTTCATACGCTTCAGCAAAGGAATAAATGGAAAAAAGAAATTCCTAATAAAGAAGAAGAACAAATAGTATTAGTGAAGGATGAGAATTGTCATCCAGCAAGATGGCCTTTAGGAAAGGTGGAAAAAGTCAACAAAGGGAATGATGATAAGGTCCGGGTAGCTAAAGTAAAGATGCAGGATGGATTTATCACAAGACCTATAACTAAAATTTGTCCCTTGCAAGGAATAAAGTCGGTTGACAAAAATGAAGCTGACACCTTGCCCAAAAAAACAAACTAGAGCGACATCAGGAATGTGCAAAATCGGGTTTGTCATAGCGATGTTGTTATTTATGTTGAGTTGTCAAATTTCTAACGCATTGCCTAATACTGAAAAGCCAAAATATTTAATAGAGAACATAAGTAAAAGCTCGGCAATATACTTATATCCAATGAGCGATGTTGAAATCGTGGCCTCCTCTTGGAACTTAGTAATTTACTATAACATGGACGTTTATTTTGAAATGTTAAATGAAGGGAAAATGGAAAATGTTAATTCCAAAAATTAAAGTAGTTTGCGAAAAACTTTATAGTTTTGAAGATCAGTGTTTTTAATTCTAGAATACAAATGGAGGATAATATGAGAAATTTAGTAAGCAATCAGCAGAGTCTTAACGAATTGAGCAAAAAACAAACGTCGATTCTACAGCTAATATTCTGAAAAGCACGACTGATTACATTAATAAAAAGTTTAAAGGCATGAATAAAAGAATTAAAAATATGACTGCTCTTCTGAAAGAATCATATTATGTGTACAAAGAATCGACAAATTTCTTCATGATCGCCAAGCAGTTAAGCAATATAATAGATGATTTTGAAAAAATACAGTCGGGAATAATAAGCCTATTAATTGACATCAATCATGGGCGGCTCAATGTTACATCCTAGCCAGTTAAAAATTTCGATTTCCAAGATTAAAGATTCATAGTCAGAAAATTTAGTATTGCCAGGAAAAAGGACAGGGACTGAATTAAAAGAGGTTTATTCATTACTAACAGCTAGAGGACTTTTTGTTGATAGTAAATTAATTACCAATGTAATTTGTTTGGTAGACATGCATCAGTACTTTACAGAATCGTTCCAGTAACGATTAGAATTGACGAACGATTAATTATTGTTCATCTCGAGTCCCCATATTTAGTTTCTAATTTTGAAATAGACGCTTATCATCTAATGGCAGAATCCACTCTTAATAAGTGCCAAAGGTGGCAATCAAACAAAAGAGTTTGTGAAGGAAGTTGGCCTTGGAGACGCGCAAACGATAACAGTTGTGAGATAACCCCTCTTAAACCGACTAGGGTCTCAAATTGTAGGTACAAATGAATTATTAAGAATAAGTCGTACTGGTTTGAGTTAGATAGACGAAGCAGTTGGCTGTTTAAGGTACAGAACAACACAAAGGCTCGCGTTCAATGTGGAAGTTCCAAGTTAGAGATATTCGATTTGCCTGAATAAGGAATTTTAACTATTAGGTCAGATTGAACTGCACGGACAGTTATGACATATTAGTGGCCCACCACACAATTCAGTCAGAAGATCAAGGGACATTATCAGTGTCATATATAGGTAAGATTAACGAGATACCTAAAATTGTTTGGAATCAGTTAGGTACACCAATGATTAACCACACAGTCGAAATTTATAATCTGTTAAATGAACTAAAAGATTTCAAAACACATAAGCTAAGGTATAATTATTATTGTCATTTTGATTGTTTATGCTCTACGTAAATGTAGTGTAAGAAGGCAGTTGCAAGCCATAATATTTTAGGGCCATGCTCCAAATGTTTACACAATGCCTAAATGATGTTCTTTTTTTGTGCTGGCCCTTGGGAGAATGTTCACACATGAACAAAAAAACCTCTAATAATTCGAACACAAATATAAATTTATATGAAACAAAACGCCGTGTGAGCAGAATAATTCGCCAGTTCTCATGGTAAGCACTTCCCACTGTTGGGAAGTATATGGCCACTGCGTTGGCTTTTATGTAATAAGAATTTCAATGTTAGCTATATAAGGACAGAATTAATAATAATAAAGTCTGTTTCTTAAGAGAACTCAACGCAGCCAGCCTTTTTATTTAAGGGTTTGGTTTTAACAGTATGTTTGAGACATCTACTCCAGTTTTCACTGTAGGCACCAGACTTACTGGTGCATTTGGTGTCTTTCGCCGGTTCACCGCCTGTACCATCTGGTATCTCATCATCTTCTCACGCAGCTCTTAGAGGGAAGCACAATAATATACTGTCTGCAATGTATGTATGTTGCGATGTCCTTGTTCTCAAAGGTTCTTTGCTCGGAAATATGACGCATCGCAATAAAATATTGCAGCAGCGATTTATTCACACGAATAGAACGGCTCTGCAACTGCTTTGCCACCTGGTGATTTATCATTTGGAATCCAAAAGTTTTTTGCCGACTCTCGCTTAGCTCCGTCCAAGAAGCTGGTTTTTCGAGCGAGCTGATCTCTCCAGCACACTATTTCCCAGTATCCAACGTTGAGAGCTGTCTATTCCGTGCATAACTGCAGCCAGATCGAAACTTTAAAACAGGAAGTTCCAACTAGATGGAACAGCAGCTTCGCAATGATTGTACGAATGTTACTTCTTAAAGAACATGTGGCAACTGTGCTACTAGGCACCCATAAAGCTCCTATAATGCTAACCGCTGTCGAACTACTGCTTTTGGTGCAAACCCTTTTATCGTATTTTGATAATGCAACAAATCGCATATCTGCAACATGTGTCACAATATCTTTAATAATACCAATAATATGTGGTCCGCATACAGAGTTAATGGCGACATCCAATAAACTAACGACAAAAGAAGGGAAGTTAATTTGCCAAAAACTTTTGGAAAAAATTAACGCTCGATTTTCCCACTACGAGACCCGCTCTGAGCCTAAGATTGGAACACTTTTGGACCCTAGATTTGGGAAGGATGGATTTCGTTCTGAAAAAGTTGCTAAAAATGCTGTACTTTTGGTCGAGAACGAAATTTCGCTGTTCAATCCCAAACAGCTGCCAACACCACCAAATGCCTTAGAGGAAACCGAGAAAACATGCGACCCGCTATTCAATTTTTCGAATGAAAAAATACACAAAAAAAGTTGATGCGGCTAAGACATTAATAATATATTTGGAGCTAAACAATTCACAACAAAAGCTCGACCCGCTCGAGTTTTGGAAGGTACACAAACTCATTTATTTTAAAATTATAATTTGATTCTTTACTATTTTTCATTTATAGAACTGCAGTGATGATATTTCAAAACTAAGAGATGTTGCAACGCGTTACTTACACAGAAGACAATTAAAGCCCAACATGGATCTATTACTTTTTTTAAACAAAAATATTGATATATAAAATAAATTTTAGGATTATTGAACGGATTTTTTGAATTGAATGATCTCATTTTTATACCCTTGCAGGGTATTATAATTTTAGTCAGAAGTTTGCAACGCAGTGAAGGAGACATCTCCGACCCTATAAAGTATATATATTCTTGATCAGCATCAACAGCCGAGCCATGTCCGTCTGTCTGTCTGTCTGTCTGTTTGTCTGTCCGTCCGTTTCTACGCAAACTAGTCCCTCAGTTTTAAAGCTATCTGGATGAAACTTTGCAGATATGCTCCTATATGCTCTCACTGCTATATATGTCGAAACGAGCCGGATCGGCTGACTATATCATATAGCTATATAGGAAAGATCGGTAAATTTTAATGAAAAAAATTATAACTTAGCCAATTTTTACAATATTTGAATAAAATTTGAGATATGGCCATTTCGTATTATTCTTGAATTTCGGTTTTAATTTGATCAAAATCGGACAACTATATCATATAGCTGTCATAGGACCGATCAGAAAATTTTGATGAAAAAATCTAACTACGCCAATTTTTCACATATTTTCATAAAATTTGTGACATAGACATGTTGTATTATTCCAGAATTTCGGTTTTAATTTTATTCAAATCGGACCACTATATCATATAGCAACCATAGGAATATATATATAAATTCATTAAATTCGTTCGCAACATTTTTCGCTCGCAACATTTCTCGTTCGCAACATTTTTCTTCGCAACATTTATCTTATGTCAGTACCCGAGAAAACGAAAAAGTCAGAAGATTTTTCTTCTTCTTTTTATGTACTTACTGCAAGGGTATTTAAACTTCGGCATGCCGAAGTTAGCTTCCTTTCTTGTTTGTTTTATTATTTAGGTTTATATTTTAGTAAATGATCTGAAATATAATTTGTTATTTAATTGTTATGGCCACTTATAGGACAGTATTGATAGATCGCATATCGGCTTGGGGATGCCACCTTTTCCGAAGAGAGCAGCATAAAGATTCTTGACCCGGAATGGTTTGAAGCTGGAACAACGGGTCTAGCTATAGAGTAAAGAAAAGAAAGAGAAAAGGGTGGCGCGATAGAGCGGGTATTATCGAACGGGCTACGAAGCCACAGTTGAGTGCGCTGAGATTATTTAAAATTGTAAAACTTCGCGTGTGCCCAAGGGAAACATTTTATAAAAACGAGCAATCGGAAGGCAGGAAAACGGCCCAGGAGCATATTACCGAGGACGGGAAGCCGGATCGGGATAACCCAGAGCTGAGTGGTCGTGGTCCGGAGGTGAAGCCCTAACTAAATGGCTTCCATTTCCAGGCTCGACCAGACCCAATCCTCGTAAAATATTGGCCAGGTCTCGGAATTGGCCTGGCCCGAATTTTTTTCCCGGACGTGATCGTTTTCCGGATGTACTTTTCCCGGATTTTTCTGATCGTTTCGCCATAACCAAAACTTTCGGCGAAGTAAATCTGACGAATTTGTTTTGTAGTTTTAGGTTCCATGTTTTTTCTTCAACTCATATAGACTTTAAGAAAATATTTATTTAATTATTTATTTAATTATTTATTTTATTATTTATTTTATTATTTATTTTATTATTTATTTTATTATTTATTNGAGAGCTGTCTATTCCGTGCATAACTGCAGCCAGATCGAAACTTTAAAACAGGAAGTTCCAACTAGATGGAACAGCAGCTTCGCAATGATTGTACGAATGTTACTTCTTAAAGAACATGTGGCAACTGTGCTACTAGGCACCCATAAAGCTCCTATAATGCTAACCGCTGTCGAACTACTGCTTTTGGTGCAAACCCTTTTATCGTATTTTGATAATGCAACAAATCGCATATCTGCAACATGTGTCACAATATCTTTAATAATACCAATAATATGTGGTCCGCATACAGAGTTAATGGCGACATCCAATAAACTAACGACAAAAGAAGGGAAGTTAATTTGCCAAAAACTTTTGGAAAAAATTAACGCTCGATTTTCCCACTACGAGACCCGCTCTGAGCCTAAGATTGGAACACTTTTGGACCCTAGATTTGGGAAGGATGGATTTCGTTCTGAAAAAGTTGCTAAAAATGCTGTACTTTTGGTCGAGAACGAAATTTCGCTGTTCAATCCCAAACAGCTGCCAACACCACCAAATGCCTTAGAGGAAACCGAGAAAACATGCGACCCGCTATTCAATTTTTCGAATGAAAAAATACACAAAAAAAGTTGATGCGGCTAAGACATTAATAATATATTTGGAGCTAAACAATTCACAACAAAAGCTCGACCCGCTCGAGTTTTGGAAGGTACACAAACTCATTTATTTTAAAATTATAATTTGATTCTTTACTATTTTTCATTTATAGAACTGCAGTGATGATATTTCAAAACTAAGAGATGTTGCAACGCGTTACTTACACAGAAGACAATTAAAGCCCAACATGGATCTATTACTTTTTTTAAACAAAAATATTGATATATAAAATAAATTTTAGGATTATTGAACGGATTTTTTGAATTGAATGATCTCATTTTTATACCCTTGCAGGGTATTATAATTTTAGTCAGAAGTTTGCAACGCAGTGAAGGAGACATCTCCGACCCTATAAAGTATATATATTCTTGATCAGCATCAACAGCCGAGCCATGTCCGTCTGTCTGTCTGTCTGTCTGTTTGTCTGTCCGTCCGTTTCTACGCAAACTAGTCCCTCAGTTTTAAAGCTATCTGGATGAAACTTTGCAGATATGCTCCTATATGCTCTCACTGCTATATATGTCGAAACGAGCCGGATCGGCTGACTATATCATATAGCTATATAGGAAAGATCGGTAAATTTTAATGAAAAAAATTATAACTTAGCCAATTTTTACAATATTTGAATAAAATTTGAGATATGGCCATTTCGTATTATTCTTGAATTTCGGTTTTAATTTGATCAAAATCGGACAACTATATCATATAGCTGTCATAGGACCGATCAGAAAATTTTGATGAAAAAATCTAACTACGCCAATTTTTCACATATTTTCATAAAATTTGTGACATAGACATGTTGTATTATTCCAGAATTTCGGTTTTAATTTTATTCAAATCGGACCACTATATCATATAGCAACCATAGGAATATATATATAAATTCATTAAATTCGTTCGCAACATTTTTCGCTCGCAACATTTCTCGTTCGCAACATTTTTCTTCGCAACATTTATCTTATGTCAGTACCCGAGAAAACGAAAAAGTCAGAAGATTTTTCTTCTTCTTTTTATGTACTTACTGCAAGGGTATTTAAACTTCGGCATGCCGAAGTTAGCTTCCTTTCTTGTTTGTTTTATTATTTAGGTTTATATTTTAGTAAATGATCTGAAATATAATTTGTTATTTAATTGTTATGGCCACTTATAGGACAGTATTGATAGATCGCATATCGGCTTGGGGATGCCACCTTTTCCGAAGAGAGCAGCATAAAGATTCTTGACCCGGAATGGTTTGAAGCTGGAACAACGGGTCTAGCTATAGAGTAAAGAAAAGAAAGAGAAAAGGGTGGCGCGATAGAGCGGGTATTATCGAACGGGCTACGAAGCCACAGTTGAGTGCGCTGAGATTATTTAAAATTGTAAAACTTCGCGTGTGCCCAAGGGAAACATTTTATAAAAACGAGCAATCGGAAGGCAGGAAAACGGCCCAGGAGCATATTACCGAGGACGGGAAGCCGGATCGGGATAACCCAGAGCTGAGTGGTCGTGGTCCGGAGGTGAAGCCCTAACTAAATGGCTTCCATTTCCAGGCTCGACCAGACCCAATCCTCGTAAAATATTGGCCAGGTCTCGGAATTGGCCTGGCCCGAATTTTTTTCCCGGACGTGATCGTTTTCCGGATGTACTTTTCCCGGATTTTTCTGATCGTTTCGCCATAACCAAAACTTTCGGCGAAGTAAATCTGACGAATTTGTTTTGTAGTTTTAGGTTCCATGTTTTTTCTTCAACTCATATAGACTTTAAGAAAATATTTATTTAATTATTTATTTAATTATTTATTTTATTATTTATTTTATTATTTATTTTATTATTTATTTTATTATTTATTTTATTATCTATTTTATTTATTTCTGTTTATTTATTTTTTACCCATATTTATTTATTTGTGTCCATGTCTTGCAGTGCAAGAAGAATATTTTTCTCTTGTGAATTTTTGTTGTGTTGTTTATTTGTTTAATATATATACCTATTTCCACAGCGACCCCCCTTGAGAGCTCTTACGGGTAGGTTGGAAAAATTCGAGGGAATTAATATAAAACTTTAGAATAAAGCTAACAACGCACAAAAAATTCGCAATTAAATACATGGCAAAGCTTAATGGATGTAAAATAAATTTAAATTTGATATAAAAAAAATGAAAATGAACAAGGAATGAATACTTGATTTGGGAGGATGGAGGTGAACTGGGAAGATGAGTGAATAGAGCTGTGTGTTTGTATTAAAATAGGGGCAGCTGCAAGAAATGGATATGCGATCAGACTGCATGGTTGGGAAGGGACGCAAATGGCCTCCAGGACATCAGGAGGAGCCACCGATTTATGTTGTTTATAGGACTTTGAGGACGGTTTTTGTGAGTTTAAATGTAAACCGCGCAGTGTAAAGTGTTGTGTAACGTCGATTATCGATGTTTATTGTTTTTGTGTGATGGGCAGGGTTAGGGAACCAACGGCCCGATGAGAGAGCTAGCCGGAGCCAGCCCAAATACCACGCAAGACCTTCTAGGGACATAACAATATGGCGCCCAATATTAAACGACAGCACTATATCCTGCTTGGAGAAAAGAGGATTAATATTTCTGGATAGTGGGCCTGGACAAGAGCGGGTGATCGCTCGAGAGGTCTCTCGCCAGGAGGACAGACCCACAAATCCTAAAATGTAGAGTGGCTGCTTGGCCTATATCATTTGTGGTAGTTGCTCCTGAGGCATCAGCACGACATCAGCGGCTATCAAGAAGCTGATTTGCGAACTGTGATAAAGGAATAATTTCTACCGTATGTGATATAGATCTGTGATATAGCCATAAGTAGAATAGTATTAGGATTAGATTTTTGTTTAAAATTAATAAAAGATAATTTCGCCAAAATATTAGGACGGAAAAATCAGACGGCTGTGCCAGTGGTTTTATTCCTGGCATATTGCGATCAGCAAAAGGGGGGACTAACTGCGACTTTAAGCAAATAGCTATTTGGATTAATTCGAGCAGGATAACAGACGGACTTAGGACAGTTGGGAGTAAATTAGAATATTAGGAAACTAAGGTTATACAGTGCAGCTTGTTATAGGAACCAAATTTAGATAAATATTAAAAATACTTAAAATTAATTATAATGGGGCATGCAAAAAAAAAACAAGTAAGAAAGCTACAGTCGTTCGTGGACGACTGTTATATACCATGTACCAAAATATATCGCCGCTTTTGCCTATTGCGACTTTTGCCTATTAGAGAAATGTAAACAAACTCGCTCTTTGCAAAACCACCAACATCTCATGCACCTGCGTGTGCAAGACAGAGACAGAGATAACCCCTCCTCTCTTTTTTGCGCACGGGAGTTAGTTTCTTGCGCTCATCAGTTTTGTTGTTGTTTTTTGGGATGCACCTGTTGCTAGCTGCCAAATAGATAGCACACTGATAAGTAAATAACTTTTGTGTTTTTCACCCGATCTTTACCAGATTTTCGGTATTGATACATGTTCTACATATGCATGCCTATGCACAAAAAGAAAGATATATGGTAATATTTGCGGCTGCAAAACGTTTTTATAAATTTGCGGGGGAGTGGGAGGGAAATTTTTAAATCTGAAACAAACTTGATCTGCGTGCAAAACATTCCGACCTACATACCGAATTTGGTGACTCTAGCTCTTATAGTTGCTGAGATCTAAGCGTTTACACAGACGGACAGACGGACAGACAGTGTAGTATGTTCACATAGCGAATGCACACTGTACTCAGTGTTATGCATAAACGCAAATATATATTAATGCACTTATTGTACACCTATATTATTGCCACCTAAATGCTGAGTCCGCATTACTTACATGCGCGACCACTGTGAACATAATACCAGCTCCCTTCCTCAGCGACCCTCTTCCGTCGCTTACTTATATATGCATATAAGCGTCGCAGCGCTGCAGCCTACGCCGGCAGCGCTGCACCTCGA
>VNJV01004696.1:0-10616 GCA_008042635.1 Drosophila nikananu | reverse complement strand
ACTCGAGTCAACAGCAGGTGGAGGAGAAATTCCACAACCTGCAAAACATCAAAAATCATGTGCAAGGAGCGCAACGAAAAACTCAGTCACTACGTGCTGCATCTTCCAAGGAAAGATTGCAGACTGTTAGTGGGAATTCTCACAGGCCACTGCCTAGCTGCGGCACATGCAGTGAAGCTGGGTATTACTGAAAACGCCAAATGCCGGAAATGTGATGAATCCGAGGCAACTGAAACCTTGGAGCATCTCATTTGCAAATGTCCGGCCCTAGCAAGGGCAAGAACAAAATACCTAGGCGCTCCGGCTATGGCATCGTTAGAAGATGCCTCCAGAAAGAAGCCAGGTGAACTACTTGCCTTCGCGAAAAACACCTCGATCCTTAAAGATTTCGAAAATCGCGTAAGCACTCTCTAGGTCCAGTCAGAAACTTTCGGACAGCTAAGGGCCATACTGGCCTATGCGCGGCCCCGTGAGGGTCTTCCGACATAACCTAACCTATTATAACTCAGAAAAGAAAAAAGAGGAACACGGTAAAGCTTTAATATTCATTTGAATGCAATGGAAATTAAATTAGTAATTTGTTTTGCGGTTGATTTGTTTACTGAATAGAAAATAAACACTAACAGGACACAATTACAGAAACAGTGTCCACGAAATGCATTTTACTCGAATTTATATAATAAAATATATTTATTTTAATTAAAAAACATAAAGTAATTATTTACACATATTTTGTAAACAACAAGTAAATTATAAAATTCTAGGGAAGGATCTTAAATTGTAAATTAATCTGTAAAAATGGCAACCTGAATACGTTATGTACTTAAGTTATATTATTTTATTTCTCAACATTTTTTACATAAACCGAGTTTACAAAAATTAAAATATATTCTAATATATAGTATACGTTTGAAATTTTTGAGAATAACCACTGTCATCTAACCAATTGAGGCGTGCCAGACTGAACGAGGGGCCGCGCGCTGACAGAAATTAACTAAAAAACATCAGTCGCAGCTAGTCAACTGCCGTGGTCCATTCAATTATTCATTTTGCTTGCATTTCCGAATTTGAATTTCATTTATGCAACGTTTTAATTAAATTTGTTGCTTCTTTTTCCGACCTAACCGCACTCACGCTCCCAAAAATATACACGGAGGCACCAGCTGCCGCTTAAAGCCACAAAAATTACGCATACGCACTGTATATATTAAATTAAAAAAGTTGACACAGCGAGTGGAGCGGCAAACGAAAAAGTTGTACGACTTTTTGGATTTTGGTTTCAACATTTTGAAATTGAATTTCGGTTTTATAGTCGTTGTTGTTGTTGTTGTTGCCCTTGTGCGTAGCTGAGTGAGCGCGAGATGAGGTGTAATTGAAAAATGTTTGACAAAATCGGAGCGGCAGTGATTTCTAAAGGCAATTTTTTTGTTCAAATGCGCCATCGAAGGTCAAATAGAACCACCATTCCCCAAACACTTGAAATGCAAATAATAATTTTTTTTAGATGTACCAAATTTATATTGATGCTTTCATTTGTTTTAGCACAGATATTTGCTCATTACTCACCCTCTTTAAGTGTCAAAGCTGCATAATTACAATAGCTTAAAATGTTATACAAATTTTTTAATAATTTATACGTTTTTTTTATAAATTGTACGTTTTTAGCACTTAAACAGAAATTGTCCCAGTGTACAGCCTCTTATCGAGAGCCACTCGGTTTTTGGCATCGACTAGTGCCAAATAAAATATGAAAATACTTGGGCCGGGCATTAAGCGCTATGAAAATCCTATGGCCTAGCCATCCGATCCTCTGCCACCCCAGAATGGGCGTGGTTGGCTGGAGGTCGGGAATCGGGAAGTGCAAATAACTGTTGCCAAACATTTTCAACGAAAAATGTTCGCATTGCATGCATTCGGCGGGGGATATGCCGGCGAGGAGCAATGGTGCAATCTGCCCGCTTGTAGCATCGCATGCAAACAAGATTTAACGATAAAATTTTAATTAGTGCATAAATGGGCGCCTGATTGTGTGGGCGTGGCCTCATAGAGCGGGGAGGCACAAGACATGTTGGCCATATATGCAAGCTACCATGTATGTTGGAGGATGCCAGGAACATGGGCCGGAGACCCGGAGCCAGACACATTGCGGCTTTGGCACTTTCCTGCTTTTATTTGCCAACGCACAGGCATCGGGTGCGAGGGTGGAGGATCGAGGTAGGGGCGGCAGTGGGTATTCCCCGCCTGAAATTAAGAAATTTTGTCCCTCTGCCATGTGCCGTGTTTGCATTGGCATCGATGCGTAACTTGGCGCTGCAATACTGTCGTTCCGATAAGCGTTAATTTGAAAGTTGCAATGGAAACGACGGACTACGTTACTCCGAGGGAGATGGGAAGACATTCAAAGAATGAAGTTGACAGTTCAGGCAGGAAACTAAAGGAAAATTTAATAAGCTAACTATTTATAAGGCTGTCCAAGTCCCCAACAACAACAAATAAGTTGGCAGGCTTTCACTCTGGGAAAAAGGTTCAAAGTTATACGAGCTTTAATACTTTGATTAGTTTAATATTAGTTAAAAGTTTTCTAAATATAAGGAATAAATATACTTCAATAAAATGAATAACGTTACTGAGGCTTCGGATTTGTAATAAAGAAGATTCGACATAGTTTGACAGAATAGATATAAAATTCATATTATATTCACGGATCTCTATTAGTGTGGCTAAAACATGCTGACGACCTGAAACCTTTGGGCAAAAGTCTAAGAATTTAGTATAGTACACACGCTATATGCCACATGAGCCGCAACAGTCCCCCAGGTACTAACTTTATTCAATATTAGAGCATTTCGCCCTGGCTCCTTGCCCTGTCTGCTTTTATTTATTTGAACTTTTACCCTTTTCTAACGGCTGTTTTCCCCTTAATCGTAGATAAGAAGGGTATATTAGGCATTTAAGCAAAAATCAATTCTACTCCGTAAAGAATATTTACATGTTCACGATTGCCTTAACCACAAGCTAGATCTAGCTGACACATTTCAAGAGAAGGTTACTGTATTAAAAACAACTGTATTGCTTATGTTATTTAAAACTATTTATTTGATTTGCAGGCATGTGAAAACCATATGAAAATGTGGTAATAATTAAAGTCTTATGCTATAATCCTTAAGATATAGAATTACATTAAGACCTGGTATTCTGTAGTCGTGACGCCTCGACTTCTAGAAGTTCTTTCATGTTTGCCTTCATACTTGCCGTTACTCGCCTCGGCTTTTTTACAACTCACCTCGATTGCTGCTCGACATGCACTTTGCATACATTTTGCTTTTACGATCTGACGCTGCGCTTAAATATTTAGTAGATAGTAAACTATGCGCTATCCGTGTGCCGCTCCCTGTGCGAGCGTGGGAGGCTGTGCAGTGATGTGCGTGCGGCTGTTGAAATATTTATAAAATAACCAAAGGCAAGCAAAAACATCGAACAACTCAAAGAGATGAGCCACCAGGATAACCAGTGATTGAGGTTCAACAGAGAAGGGAATCTGTGAATATAGAACCATGGAAAAGGGTTTTAAAATTAACATTTTAGAATTGGTTTTTAATTATATATTCTACTTTTTCAACGACTTAGTTATATCTATATAAAAAAATCTATATATCCCAATGTTAAGTGCAAAATAGGGAAAATTACAAAATTATATTTCACAATGTGTTTAACTGAAAAATAGAGCCCAACTATTAAATTTAAGCTGCACAACTGAACACTAAACAATTCAAAATCAAATCACGGCAACCACTCTGCGACATCACTACAACTCATTCGGGGCCACGGCTCTCGAAAATCCTCTCTGGCTCTTCCGATATTCAGCCGGCTGGCTAAAACGCAAAATTTATGTTTTAATTAAAATATGTAAATGCGCAAAATCGCGTTGAATTTCCCGCCAAGAGACAGAGCGGGAGAAAATCAGCCAAAAATATTTCACACATTTACCAATAATGCAATTGCCACAACAGCGTTCGATGTGCGCGAAAACCAAAAATTTGAAAATGTGTGGCGCTTGGCCAAAAGTTGCGGACCGCGAAACAAATTAGTGTATTTGCTTCTAATTGCAAACAACAGTTTCCTGATTTCTCTCGATATGCATCCGCTGAATCCGATGCTCTGCGATCCTTTCTATTTGCGTTTTCCCTCTCAGTCGGACTAACGAATTTATTTTTGGTCAGCGAAAGTGGGCCTCTATTTTGATGTGTATTTTGGCCTGGGCATTCAAGGCTAAAAATCAGGCATAAACCGCTGATGGAAAATCCATACAATTCCGCACACTCAACTCTCAAAAATGCGAAAACAATCCGGTGCCAGTTCCGTCAAATCGAAAAAATTGAAGTTTATTTCACAACGTTGTTCACCCCTGACCAGAGCCCAATTTGGACTCGCAAAAGTTCAGTGCCCCATTATTATGCACGCTTCAGTGACATTCAACATTTGTGCTAAGCTCAGGCAGCAGGGAGCAGCCATCATCATGACCAATAAATTCGCCAAGATGTCCATTTTTATTTATTTTCGCATTTCAAGTGTTTAGTTTACGCTTGAGGAAATCGCCATTTTCCTCAACTTCATTTTGAGAATATACTTATATATGTAGGTATCTGGTGTATGCAACTGCAGGCAACATGTGCCCAAGGAGCCAGGGATAAAGCCCAATGTCCAGGCCTTCCACAAAAACAAAATACAATAAAAAAAATAGCACCCAGTAAAAAAAAAGGAACCGAAGGAGCGCAGAGAAGAAACAAACTCAACTCAAGTCGACTCTGTCATTGCCATTTCAATTTCCGTTTGAATTTTGCACTTCATTTCGCAAGTTCGCAATTTTCTTCAGAAAAAATACAGTCTGCTGGAGAAGGAAAAGGTGGGGATTAGTCGACCGTAAAATACCTCTTACTTATTTGAAAAGAAATTTTTTTTAATCCAGGGTTAACCAAGCTTAGGAAATATGAATTTCTCTTCTGAATACACCTCAAATTATTAGGTTTAAATCTAAGACCTGAAATTTGCATGCTTATAAAGATATCAAATACCCAAGAAATATTAAATATAAATCAAATCAAATCAAAAGCTTTCATAAAAAACTTTTCAACCTTTGCATGTTACATATTTTGTGACCCTTTATACCCTTAAAAACTAACAGTGAGTGGTATAGAGCAGAAAACAGAAGGCAATGCAAATACGAAAGTGAATAAACAAAACAAAAAAAAGAAGGAGCGTGCGAAGAGTGGGCGACACTCAGCTTCAAGGAGAAGATGACAATAAATTGTCACGAAGGGGAAAAAGGAGCGAAGGAAAAATTGTAAACACGAACAGCGCTCCCATGATAATGATGGAAAATCATGGGCCCAAGCCAGAGACAATTGCACGTAACAGTGACTGGCATCCCGGCCTCCCAAAGATCCCGGCAGCCATTGCCTGCTGTTTATTTGTTTGACAAATAACGAGGCAAGCCCATAATGAAGGAGGTGCAAATGATGTTGGCATTGTTTATTCGACTGCGAAATGTAATAGGCGCCTTCAAGGAGCAGGACCAGGACCAAGACCAGAACCAGAACCAGTAGCATCCAGCTGGGCGGGGTCGTGACTCCCAGATTTGCTGTGCTTTCGTTACGTTTTTTATGGCTGATTTGACGGGAAACGGAAACGCGAAATTGCAAAAGCGCAATAAAGTGTAGCATAAACAAAGGCGCGCGCACCGAATGAGACTAGCAGACAGATGGCCATAGATTTGGAGCGGGAGACACGGCGAGTGGGAGCGGGGAATGTTTCAACTTGAAAGTAAATTTGTTTGCCATGTTGTTGCCGTTTGGCATTATGCTTTATCTGGTTTTATTGTAGGCCCCAAACAGATTGTTGTTCGTCTCTTATCTCCATTTTTATTTTCAATTGTTTTCGGTGGACTTTTTCTTCCCTGCACTCTTCTTGCGGTTGTAATGAACATTCGTTTGGTGATTCTAATTTAAGTATTTCATGATTTAATGCAATTCCTTTACTTATCGAAAGTAGACTCGAGCGAAGCATTTTCAGTCACTATTTAAACTTTCGAAAGATTCAACTTCGATTCTTGTTGTTTTTCCACTTATTTTTCCACTTGATGGCATACGAATTTCCTCTGGAATAACAAAATTCCTCAGCCACGTCAATCACTTGTAGCCGAGTCTGTGTTCGTGCGTGTGAGCCATTATGCAGTGTCGAGGAACGAGAGAAAAAAATAAGAGAATTCCTAAAGTATTGCACACACCGTGAGGCGTCCGGATTGACGCATGCATTTCTCCCCGGAGGCTGGCTGCCTGCATATTTATGATTTGTGTGCGTCTTATAAATAAAGCAAATGGCAAAATGCAAATGCAAGAACAACTGTGTCAACAATGCGTGCCATAAGGCGACTCTTATCTGCGAATACCTTGTTTGTGGGCCAAAAGCTGACCTATGCAAAAGGTGAACATGAATGTATTTAAAGATACTTTTTTATATATTATAGAACAAAAAAAGCAAATACTCTTTTTTATTCACAAATACAAATTCTTAAAAAAAAAACAGCAAATTATTAAATTAAACCCATTTTTATAGAATTTAGACGATACCATGCTGCTAAGACGGTTCGAAATAACTCTTTTTATTTAATTAACTTAAATCTTAATTTACTTTAAATAAGATAGTTAAAAATTAAAAAAAAATTAATTGAAAAATATTTAATTAATTCCAAAAAAAAATTTTGCGAATTTAAAAGCAATTTAATATGTACCCAAAAATATGCTAAAACTTGCTTAAATTTGTCCTTGTCTAAATCCTTCCACAATATAAATTTGTTTTAATTAAATAAATAAAGAAAGAAGTTAAATAGGTTTGCTTACAAATATTTAATTCTAAATCAACAAAATCACTTTAATTTAATTTAAAAGCCACTTTTCTAATATCCTCTTAAAATTCCAAATAAAAAGCTGACTCACACAAAAAACTTAAGCACTCAAAGCAATAATTTCTAAAATCCCTAGCAACAATCCTAATATTGAAATCAGCATAACCCCAACGAAGTTCAAAATAGTGAGGGTCTAAAGCCGTACAAACACATATATTCGCTGACATCAGCAGGACAAGGGCCAAGAATATGCCAAGAATTAAGGGTGGCCCACTTGCATGGATCAACAGTTGGTTTTGCTCAAGGATACAGTTACAGCTACAGCTGGAGCTACAAATCCTGGAAGGACGCGCTCTTCTTGCACGCAGTGAGGCATGGTCGAACTGCTTTATCGACGCTATGTAGGTTGCCAAGCGACCGTAACCAACCGTTCCTCGCTGAAAACAGAAAAAACGCCAAACACAAGGCTCAAACCGTGTACAACCAGCAAGGCGTAAGGGGCAAAAATCCCTAGGAAAAGAAAGCCGGTGGAAAAATGGTAAGAAATGCGCCGAGAAATGTTGTCATATACACCGGAGATACCTTGGGCGCTTCCACAGATACTTTCACGTGGAAAAACCGACTCGGCAAGCTCGAGAAACGCGGCCAGCGGAGGTCCTGGCAGTGGAATCGGCGTTGGACGGCAGGCAAGAAAGGCTCCAGCACCTACCTCCCTAGAGGATTTCATCATCAAGCGGGACTACACAGGTGCCAGGGCATTTCTGGAGGTGAATACAGATTACTTTGGCATTGGAAGACGGCAGAAAAATGTTATAATTTTAATACCAGCAAGCAGAAATTGCGTTGCCATATTGAGAACACAAAAGGGACTTAAATATTATACATTTAGAAATTGTCGTGAATTTCAACATTTTCTTAAAGCCCTCGCTAGTTGCTCTCCTTCTTTATCTGAAATAAACTAAATAACTAAGTCGTAAGCTTCCCTTCTATTTACCTATTAAACAGCTTACTTGAAATATAAAATCTAATATTGATATCCATTTTTAGTACGCCAATGATGACGAGGACGAGGAGGAGGGTGCTCGCGGAGTCAAGCAGCGTCAGGTGGACCAATGGATTGCCTTCTGCAATTTCCACCTGGGTGACTACCAACAGGCTCTCGCCCAATACAAGGCCATGCAGCAGAGCTCTACGGGTGCTGATGGCAAATTGGATCTCAACCTGGCCGTGTGCATGTTCTACCTGGGCTTGTACGAGGAGGCCCAGCAGCTGATGGCCAATGCGGCGGATAATCCGCTGAAGCAGCGTCTGGTGTTCCATTTGGCCCATAAATTGGGTAACGACGATGACTGGGGCCAGCTGCAGGAGGAGCTCCAGAACTCCTCCAGCTTGGAGCAACAGCTCAGCTTGGCGTCGATGCACTATATGCGTGCCCACTACCAGGAGGCCATTGATGTCTACAAGCGGGTCCTGGTGGACAATAAGGACTATCAGGCCATCAATGTCTACTTGGCTTTGTGCTTCTACAAACTGGACTACTACGACATGTCCCAGGAGGTGTTGGACGTGTATCTTGGTCAACATGGTGACAGCACCATTGCCCTAAACCTCAAGGCCTGCAATAGGTTCCGTTTGTTCAACGGTCGAGTGGCCGAGCAGGAGATCAAGAATATAGCCGATAATGGCACATTCGGAGCGGATCTTCTGCGTCACAATCTGGTGGTGTTTAGGAACGGCGAGGGAGCCCTTCGCGTCCTGCCCGGACTGCTGAATATTATACCCGAGGCTCGACTGAACCTGGCCATCTACTATCTCAAGCAAGGCGATGTCCAGGAGGCACATGCTCTAATGAAGGAACTGCAGCCCACATCGCCGCACGAGTATATCCTGAAGGGTGTGGTGCATGCTGCTCTCGGACAACAACTGGGATCGGTAAGGAACGAAGCATACAGTTCTTAAACATCAATTATCTTTGTGTCCTGCCAGAAAGAGCACATCAAGACAGCCCAGCAGAATCTCCACTTGGTGGGCAGCTCGGCGACAGAATGTGATACCATTCCGGGTCGCCAGAGCATGGCCTCGGCCTTTTTTCTCTACGAACAGTTTGAGGAAGTTTTGGTTTACATGAACTCCATACGCAGTTACTTTGTGAACGACGATGTATTCAATTACAACTTTTCCCAGGCCAAGTGCGCCACGGGCTATTACAAGGAGGCGGAGGAATTGCTTATGCAGATCACCGACATGGACATAAAGAATCAGCATGCCTACTGCATGATCCTGGCCAAGTGTCACATACACTGCGGCCACCCGGAGTTGGCCTGGAATGTGTTCATCACGAGGGACACAAACGCAGAGGCATTCATCCTACTGCAACTGATTGCCAATGAGTGCTACAGATGCACCGAGTTCTGGGTGGCAGCCAAGGCGTTCGATATGCTGGAAAAGTAAATGAAAGAGTAATATATAATTATGGAAAATTTATTTAATGGTAATCTACCCGTATACTCGACCCCAGTCCGGAGAATTGGGAGGGCAAGAGAGGTGCCTGTGCCGGAGTTCTATTCGCCCTGTCCACCAAGGCCCAGCGAGGTCGTCCTGGCGGCGGCATCTCTGAGGTTATCGGGCTCCTGAGGGACTCATCCAACTCACAGGCGGAGGCCATGATAAAAACAATTCGGAAACACATTAGTTGCTTTAAATAAATTTAAGGGAGAGAGCTTTTAATGGATGAATACAATAATTTATTTATCATAATAAATTCTATTGAATGTATCAAATTTCGTCTGCTAATAGACCGAACCTGATTAAATCTGAAAGCCAATTTGAATAATTAAAGCCGACTTGGCCAACCACAACTCAAGCTGAGCAAAACAGATTTTAAGGAAACATTTCTATGGTAAATTATTGAATGCCTCGAGAACTGAAAAATTGGGTTAAATTATTTACAATTTGCCTGCCAGCACTTTTCGCTTCATTACTAATTAATTTGCGGCACACACGCCCATCAATTAGTATCCACAAAACACTTCGGCTAATTAATTTGATAGAAATTTCGCTGGGAAAAGTTATGCCGGCCACTTGTCCATGGTCCACTTAATAAATCTGACGCTACAACTTTCAAAAACTAATTGATAATTAATGAAATAAAATCCCATCTTCATCTTTTGTTGTCACGGACGCCGCTGCTGCTGCCAACAAAATTCTCAGCTCAATTTAATTCCCTTGAGAGGCAATTATGCCTGAAATGTAGCCCCTATCCCCTGGAGTCGTTCTCTTTTGCCAGAATCAGATTCATACTCCGAAGCGAAAACGGAGGCCCAGCAGCAAATGAGAAACGCTTAATTAATGCGATTAGCGAAATGCGAAAGTGTGACACAAATAACAACAATAAGGACAATGATAGGAGCGAAAACGAAGCATGGTCAAAGGATTTTACAAACTTTGAATACTCTTTCTTTGTCTATTCCAGTAAAGTTTGGGAAATAAGTTAAGGAATATGGGTTTGAAAATGTTCAACCACTTTAACTTTCAATTTAACACACTAAACAACTTTTATGATAAATGGAAATTTAACTGATAGTGCTAAATGAATTAATTTCGAAGTCTTATCTTATAATATAAAAGCAAGTAGATTCGACATTTCATGTATACTTTTCTTACAATATGTTTTAACATCGGTCTTTAATATATATTGAAATAATGTTCCAGTAAG
>VNJV01004692.1:0-40097 GCA_008042635.1 Drosophila nikananu | reverse complement strand
TAGAGGTATTTATTTTAAATGGTTTATGTTAGTTTTTATGTGCTCTGTATCTATTGTCGTGTATTGTTCAATGTTGTTGATGTGTTTTTGCAGCTGAAATCTAACATATTTGATTATCTTCCGTGGAGTATAACTTGTTGGGTCCTCGTCGGTCCTCGGTACTTAAACTGCTATGTTTTGCGTAGAAGTGTATAGATTATGGTCTTAATAATATCTTTTGCCCCTTTTTGCCCCTTTTCGAAAAAATGACATTGAAAATTGGCAAAGTTATCATTTTTCCCAACATTTTCCGATTGTTCCTATGGCAGCTATATGATATAGCAGTCCGATCTTGATCAAATTAAAATCGAAATTCTGGAATAATACAAGATGACCATATTTAAATTTATATGAACATATTTTGAAAATTGCCAAAGTAATAATTTTTTTCTCCAAATTTACGATTGTTCCTATGGCAGCTATATGATATAGTAGTCCGATCGGATTGATTTTAATTTATTATTTTACAATAATATTTCACATATTTGTGCCAAATTTCAATGCTCTACCTTTAAAATTGTAGTTTATGCTAAAATTTCGGGCATTTTGCCCAATGTGCAATGTCTAAACTCTAAAAAGTATTTTTGATGTGCTGTACCTTATTATGACCCCAATTTTTATTGTTAAATATTTGTCCATACTTACCTTTGTTTTATTAAAAAGGACCTTGCTAAAAAAAAAAGGTGATCAAATAGCAGCAAACGTTTTTGGAATTAAAAATAAGAAAGTGGATTTAATTAATGCTGAAGAACATAATTTACCAGACACCTGTGTCTCTTGTGATTAGTAAATAAATATTTTTAGCGTGGCAATTAAAATTCCCGGGTGGGGAAGTAGAAAGGTGTCGGGAAAGATTAAACTTTCAATTTATGGTTCCACTCTTTTCTTTTTTTCGCATTTAGCTTTTTTGCATATTTGTTTTGTTTTTGCCAATTGCTGCTTTCTAATAAAATCGTCAATGTACAAGCATACCTGCACAAAAAAAAGTGAACACAAAGCGTACAATCGTATAAATCTCTGCCCATTTTTTGTCTGTCTTGCATTAGCAATTGCCAGAAACTTGATTTTGATGCTTAAATATAAATGATTACTCGATTTAAGCAACTATAGTATATAAAAAAGTCAGCACAAGACCATAATTACACAAGAAACAAGAACAACAATAATGCTGCTGCACACGAAGAAATGAGATCGCTTTTGGCCTGATCAAGACCATAATTTGTTAAAGTAAAAATTAAATAGAAAACAAAAAATAAATGTAGTAGCACATGCAGTGTTGTATTTAAATTTATATGTTAAGTGAAAAATATAGTATTCGTCTGAAGGTTTTTTTAAAATAAAATTAATTAATTTTTTACTTTTGAAATGATATTCAGAACTTGTATCACAATTATTATTTATTTTTAATGATTTTTTTTCTTTTAAAATATAAATCTAGTATTAGAGAATATTCCTAACCGATCTTAAGAACGATCTTGACTTTCTCGCAGTGTTCCCACTGACGCTGCCTCAGTCGACGTCGACGCCCGCGCAGCAGCTTAAAAAAAGCTGCCCTCTCAAAGAAATTAACAATAAAAGTTGGAAATTTTTTCAACGCTTTTTTTCGGGGCTCGCATGACGAAGAAAATATTTTGCCGAAAGGGGAAGAAAGAAGAGGAAGAAGAAGTGACAGAAGAAGCAGAGTTTCAAAACCCGTTTGGCATTCGAAATTTGTGTGTGTGTGTTTTTGTATTTTTGGCAAGACTTTGGCTTTTGTTGTTATTCCGCTGGCGAAGTGAAAATTTATGCCGCACCCCGCTCGAAATCAGCAACAACAACAAAGTTTGGAGTTCGTGATTTCTCACAACACACACACACACACATACGAATGTAGAAACACACATGAAAAATTCCAATCCATTTCAAAGCCCACTAACAAATAAACAAAAGTCAATATGTAATTGAATTTTTTCCCCGTCTTCGTCGAACACATTTTTGTGGCTTTTCTTTCCACACACTTCGTTTTATGTTGGTGGTGTGTCTGTGTATGTCTTGTTGCTATTTTTGATTTCCATTATGATTTCGCGCCGCTCTTTTCACAGCTCCCAATTCCAATCCGATTCCAAGTTTGAGCTTCGCTCCGTTTTCATTTCGAACTCGAAACAGAATTAGCATGCATCTCTCTCTCTCTGTCTGTTGCTCGTGCCAGCTCTCATTTACTCTCTTTTCGGCAATTTTCATGTGTGTGTTTGCAATGGACGGGCGCAGGATTTCATCGAGTGGGTGATCTCAGGGGGCTTTTATATTGGGGAAAATTAAGCAATGAATAAATAAATACATACATATGTATATCCGTATATATTACCTATATCCTTGTATATTACCTATAAAAAATACCGTTTACGTATGTGTGTATTCAAATTAAAGCGTTATTTTTACCATCATAAAATATAAAAAAAATAAAATGTTTAAAATAATTAAAGAAAAAAATAAAACAACTTAAAAAGAAGTTAGAAAACTTTAATCTATGAAAATCCCCCCATTACAAGCGCCCCTGGTTTTTTTGAGTGATTGATGGCCCTGGCTTTTCAAAGAATGCTCGGTCGCAATCGAAAGAAACCCCTTTTCAGCTTCCCCCTCTTTTCGGAACCCCCTTCTAAAAAAAATGAAGAGAACACAGAAATGGAGGCTGCCAAAAAATATTTGTTGTTAATGGAACTTTCTGGTTTTCTTTCGCTGGCAAAAATTTAAATTCTTTTCTTCTTTTGCTCATTACTTTTTGGGTCACAACACAGCAAAACAAAGATGAAGAGAGAGGGAGAGAGAGTGAGGGAGGGAGGGTAGAGAAGAGAAGGGTACATACCATAAAGTTGGTAACAAAAGCGAATTAATCCGAGTGAAGGGAAAGGAAGCCATGGACGGCCGGCCAACTCCCCCTCGCAACATCATCGTCGTCGTCATTATCAGATTTGCCAACTGCGCACATTTTCTATTCTCATTTCCCGATCCGCCCAAGATTATCGATTTCCCTACCCTGCCCTCTGCACACAACTATAGTATGTTCATACATATGTATGTATGTATGTATGCATTAGAGAACTCGGGATTATTCGGGAAATGAAGCTTTCAAAACCCCTGTGACGTTGATGTTTCTATGACAGCCGCCTCATAATCCTAACTGATGCTGATAATAATTACAAGGGATTACCTCTGAGAAATATGAAACTGTAATATGTTGAGTGTATAAATTAATGATAACAAAAATTTGTTATTATTCTACCTAAAATATATTTTTATTTATTTAATTTGAATTCAACGTTACCTCAGGGTATAATCAGCTAATTTAGTCCACATAAATCACATCAAAACCCGTATATGATCATCAATTTCTGCACATTTAAATTAATAATTAATAATTCCCGGTTAGTAACTTTCTAGTATTAAATATTACAATAAAGCTAATTGTGGAAATAAATCTTTGGTGATAAGCCTAGAAAGGTTATCTGGATTAAACTAAAACACTAAAGGTTAATTAATTAGCCTTGACAACAAATTGCAACATAAGGTTGCTATTTAATATATTTTCAATATAAATAAAAAATACGACAATTTGTATGATAAAGTTTTATGTTAAGAAAATAATTTCTAATAATCAAGTAATTGTAAGGTACATTACTTTACAACTTGTATGCTACAGGACTTTGGAAAGTGATGGTACATAGTTCAATTAGTGAAAATGAGCACAGGATTAAAAATTGTTTTCGGCACTAATATTTAATCTATATATCTTGACTCAAAAATTAAAACTTCTACTAGCGTGTTCATTTATTTATTCTTTTAGTCGTGAACAAATTTTATATACAAAATGTTAGGTGTTGAAGGTGTCATCGTCACTTGTATTCCACCTCGTTAAGAGTGTTTTTTTGGTTGGATGTGTAGTTTTTAGGGCGTTGCTTAAAATATATAAAAATAATAGCCGAAATTCGCTATACACACACACATTATAGGCCCGAGAGTAGCCAGGTCCTGGGAAACACACTAATACCCCCCAAGCTCTGACAGCAAGGACACACCATGAGGGGTGGTAGGAGGGGGTCAGCCACACAGATGCCCTGAGGGGTGGAGTAGGTCCAGGAGGGTGGTGATGGTCGGGTGTCTGGCAACGACAGGCATTACCAATAGGGCTTACACAGTGAGAAAAAGGAAACATAAAAAGGGTTACAGATTAAATTCAACTCTATTTTTAATATAATATTTATTAGTCTGTCTTTGACAAAGTTAATGGGAACTATATTTTACTTTGAAATATATATCTTTATATGCTTTTGAGGGTTAACTAACCGTTGAGTCTTGAATATGCATTCAAAGTAACTCAAATCTATAAAAATTTTGGAGACAATATCACCTTGCTCTGGTTATAATATTTCCTCAGTGCAGGCCTTAGGTCTCAGGACTCAGGACTCAGAGCTCGAAACTCGGTGCTCCGAGCGGCAGCCAAGCATGATCCCCTCTCTGACCGCACGGCTGCAACACGGCCCAACCCTCCATCGCCATCCCTTGCAGCGGGCCGGATGTTGCCTTTTCCTCATCATCATCCGCTTGGGGGGGTTGCTGCGCCGCTCAGGAGCAAGGAGCAAAGGAGCAAGGAGCTTTTTTGCTGCGCCGCTGACAAGAAGTGAAAAGCAACCAACCCTTAAGCCCGAAACGGGGGTCAGATCACGAGCAGACGGCGGCGGGTGGTCTTCGGTTCGAGTTCAGCTTCGGGAGGGTGCGAGGGTGGCACTGCTCTTGTTCATGGGGTTGGAAATTGGCACACGGACGCCGAGATCCTGTCCCGGGGGTTGGTTGGTTGGTTGGTTCCATCTCGGTCGGTCCCCCCTTTGGCTGCGTTGCCAAAAACTACACAAAACCCCGAAGTGAACCGAACGTCAGCTGCGATCTCACAGGGGACTTTGCACTTTGCACACAAAAAATAAATATAATAAAAGAGTTGCACGCAACCCCTACGGCAGGCATTTCCCTAATGTCCTTGAAGTATATATATAAAAAAAGGTTACATTGCCGCCTAATGCGCTGTATTTTGAGAGTTATCTTTTAATCAATGCTCATTGAGCATACAAAAAAAAAAACAAATAAGGGATTTCTAATGTGAATTTTTATTGTATTTTTTACTATACTATTTATATTTATTCAAAAGGATTTTCTTTTAACTCTAGATCAAATAATCTCTGTATAAAAAATAAACGTAAAGTAAATATTTTGATTGAAAATAAATATTATATATTCCGAGGTTTTTTCAATACAAGTGTATCAAAAGACAATACAGATAAGATAATTATACTTGTTTTAGAATAAGGAAAACGTAAGTTAAACGTAATTATATGAAATGGAAAATAATACATTTAAGTGGTATTTTGGGATAATATTTAAGTATTAAATTAATTAAAACGAACCCTCCTCTTTGCGTGCCAAACAAATACATATATTTATTATTTATAGGTTTCAGGAATCCTTTTAAAAGCATTACACACTTGTTTTTAGATCCGAAGTTATTAATTTTGTTGGTAAAATCATATTACATTAAATTTTAAAAACTATATACAGTACCTGGCTTATTTAAACTCCAATACTTATATACAATAAATTGTTAAAGACAAGAATAATCGGTATCATTTACATACTTGTTTTTCTTTTGGTGTACTAAAAAAGTTGAACAAACCAGGGCCAAACAGGAGATCCAGCTGTAGGATCCATTCCCCCAAGGGGTTGCACTAGGGGATTTTCCCTCCCTCCCAATCGTTCCCTAATGAGAAACATAACAGCTGCAGCTCCGGAACTGAACCCAAAGGGCTCTGGGATCGGGAAAAGCAACCCCTAGGCATAATGCCCTGCACACGATCGTTGCACGCTCCCCTGATCAACTTGATCGATCAATTCCACCCTTGGCCACACGAACAAATGCACACTGATGCAGGCACTCACTCACACAGACAGGCGAAAACAGGCCGCCACTCAACTCCATTAAATTCAATTGACAAAAGGAAATGAACATGAGCATGCAAAAAACAAAAAATAAATGTATGTATGTATGTGCCACGTACACACGAAAAACAGATTAATGGAGAACGCAGCGTATGTACACTGGAAAATAACTTGTGCAGGAAATTGTATATAATTTTTTATTTTTAGACAAATTTAGAGTCCACCTAGCCATGTCCGTTCTGTCCGTTTGTTTGTCCGTTCATCTATCCTTTAGTTTTTCCGTTTTTCTTTCTGTTTGTATAACCATTCTCAGTAATCAGTTTTAATATTATTTAGCCTAAATTTTAATAAGTCTACATTTTATTAAGGATAATAAATAAGACTATAAAAAACAGGTATAATTTTGTGATTTTTAAACATATACATTCTCTCGATATACACTGTACTTAATCTTAATAAATCTTAAATATCTTGAAATCTATTTTCTAAATATATATGTATAAAAAGGGCTTCTAAATTACCCTGAGAAAGGTTGTTTTGTTTTGCAAACTGCAAGAGAGGTACCCAAGTAGGCCTTTCCTACTTTCCCTACAAGTTCATGGATACCCAAAGATTTTTCTTATGTATGCATATTGTTTTCCTCTGTGTATAGCACAATGTTCGAGGGGCGCATAAAATGGGAAAATTCAAGGTACCCTCTGGGAGGGGGAGATCGACGGCGGGAGCCAAAACGCCGCACATCTGCTCTGCTGGGCTATAAATGCTCGCTTTCTCGTTTCCAACGGATGGATCTACACTCGTGTATGTATGGTTGGGTCCGCAATATGGTCTTGTGGGTTCTATAGGAATTGTGGCCATGTTTCCCGCGCGCTGGCTTTGCATTTTCAATTTGCATTCGCATGTGCATTTTAAAAAATTTTTTAAAATTTTTTTTATTTGCCTTAGTCACCAAAGGGGGTGGCTATAGGGGGAGAGGGATGAATTTGGGTGGGAAGGAAGCACCAGAACCACTCTCACGCACACGAAAAGTCAGCGAAAAACAAAAAATGATCGAAGCCCCATTGAGAGCTTTTTGCTAAACGTAACATAAATTTGCTCTCCCTTGTAATCAATTGTTAGGAGAGGATAATAAATAATAATAAATTATGTAAATTTAGCTTTATAAGTATGTTAAAACCCTTTTTTTCAACTTATGTATGTTCAACTTATGTACATATATTCAAAAAATTCGAATATGTCAATTTGAACAACATCAAAACCCATTACAAAAAATAAAAGTTTAACTAAAGCAAAATTTTAAAGTAGTATTCATTATAATTACAATAATAATCATTTTTCATGATTAATATTATAAATAAAATATTCATTTTATTATTTATAGGTACTTTAAAGTTATATGTATGTCTGGTTTCAAATAAACAATTCAACTCAATTTTAAATTCAATACAACGTCCATACAAGGTGTTGTCATAGTTACTGAAATAAAAATTATATTACTTTTTGAAGTAAAAATCTATGAATAAATAAATTACCAAAATATTTTTAAAAACATTTCAAAAAGATTTGTATTGCTTATTTTTTATTGGGAAGTTATGAAAATATATTCAAAACTAATGGTATAAAATCTAATTAAAATATTGAATGTTGTAAAAACCAGAATGACGAACTCCCCTTTGTTTACTATGTACATAACTGTATGTTTGTTTTTCCCCGTGCATTCATACGCCTGGGGGCTTACGCCATCTGCTGGGCATCGCGGTACCCGAGGCTCCTTCAAGGTTGGCTCCCTCTCTTTCTGTTCCACGGCATAGAGTTGGCGTCCCACGCATATTCTTCCTTCCTCTCCTTTCGCCGTTTCTTCCTCGTTGGCTTCTTCTCTCCGCTCACTTGCGGGCTCGCGTGTGTGTTTGCATGTAAATGAGTTTCGAGCACAATACGAAAATAAACATTTTTTGTTCTTGCACTTTTTGTTGCTGTTGCTGTTGTTTTCCCCCGTGCAATTTCTGTTCTGGCTAAAATTAAACGTGAAAAAAGGAATTTTTATGGAACAGAACAGCTGTATTCGCCATTCTGGCGAAGTGGCGGCCAAAGAGAAACGGCAAAGGAGGAGGAGAAGGAGAAGAAAAGCAAGGTAAAGCGACAGAAAAGCTTGGAGGGAGCATCATGCATCATGCATTCTACATACATACATATGAATGTATGTATGTTTGTACATATTCTGTCATCTTCCTCGCCCACGCAACTCTCCGCTCGCTCGCTCACTCGCACAGGTGACTCATTTTCGCCGTTAAGAAACTTGGCTAATTTCAAGAAAACTTCAACGGGGGAAATCCAAAAGAAATTTACGGCTTTCTCAACTAACATAGTTTGCCAAAGTTCGGATCTCGCCAGAGATTGGGGCGACCGAAAAATAAATTAGACATATTCCAAGGTGCGGCATAAATTTTCACTTTGTTTCGGTAATGGAGAAAAAATGTTGCCAAAAAAAAACCAGGGGGAATAAAACAAACAGAAAACCGCTGCCAAACAAGTTTTCGGGGTTTTTTTGATCTTCGGTTTCAGACTCAAATTTATTTTCATGATCTCAGAGTCTCTCTCAAGTGATATTTTCATCGTCATGTCAAGAGTAGAAAAACAATTTGTTAGAATATGAAAAGATTAACGTCCACTTTCTTAATACTGCTTAAACCTAAATCTTATTATTCAAATATTATTTTGTTTATTATTAAAGCAAGTAGAACTAAAAATATAATTATTATAAATTTAATATTATGCAACCTAAAACTTAATTTGTAACTTGAGGATCTCTGATCTAAGCATCGATCAGTATATCTTTTAATGCTTTCACCTATATTAAAACTATTTAATAAGTTGTTTCCCAATTTGTATTTATAAAAAACAAACAACTATTATTTATTGTTTTAAAAATTAGGCCTAATTAATAGTACAACTTTCACTATATTTCACTTGAATAAGTAGTATTTAATATCCATTCCTTTAAGGAACATTTAATTTATAAATATAAAATAATTAAGTTGAAACACGTATTTCTGTTTTGAAAACTTGGTGAAAGTAATTAAAAGATCTCCTTCGATCACTGATCATAAGGTAGGATAAGTGGAATTTTTGATATTTATACTATTGCAGGGTGCTCAGAAGTTTTTAACGTAGGGAATGAGACCGTATAAGGAATTCTTACGGGCCGAATCGGACTACTAAATCATAGAAACGACATGGTCATTTGGTATTACTTTATAATTGTACTATGGATCCACAAATTATAAAGCTGCTGGGAAATTATGTCTATACTTCGCTTGTATGACATTATATAATATTAACTTAAATTTTTCCAAACATTTCTAAGGATAGAGGTTTGAAAGCTTTAAAATTAACATATTACGATACTCTGAATACAATAAAATTAAATGAAAATATTAATACCTAGTCAAGATCAACTGCAGATCATTATTTTTACTGTGCCTTTTTTTTACGACTGTTAATTATTTTAAGCTCCGAGCTCTTTCACGGCAGCAGCATCTTTGAGAGCTGTTAATAATGTGCAGAATTTTAAGATGCGCAATTATATTTTCCAAATTATGACTGGTGTTTGCTGCTGTTTCTGCTGCCAGTGATGCGGCTGCGTTTTTTTGATGGAACACCAGTTATCGTAAGCACTTATTTTCGTACACGCTGAAAATCAAGTTTTTGCAATTGTTACGGCAACAAAGAAACGACAAAAAACAAAACTCAAGCCGCGAATAAAAGTTAATTACATATAAAAAAGATTTATACACACATAGAAAGTTGCATGCAAAAAAAAAAAGAAAAAGGAAGCAATGTTTAAAAATGATTTTGATGTTGAGCTTTTGACGATCCCATGACGGGGACGCTGAAGAAAAAAAATATATGTACAATGTACTACAGTTGAACTTGAATATTTTAAATTTTGCAAATAGTTTTTGTGAAAAAAATTTGAATTTTTAAAAGAATTTATAAAAACTTGTCTTATATTTTCTAAAATACATTTTTATTAGGAAATAATGAAACGAAAATACTTGATCATATTTATTAAAATCAAATTAAATATAAATATAAGAATGATACAATATATAATTGGAAAAAATTCAAATTCAAAGTTTTCGCTTCACAAATGATTATATATTTTAACTATACAAAGTTAGTGTTCAAAAGTTTTGATTTATTTATAAGAAAATGAAGTTTAAAACACTATTGCTTGGATATTCCACCTTTGTACTTACAAAAGGGTTCAGATCTTGATTTAGCAAACACAAAGAAGGTGGAAAAACCTGAGTAAGTCAGGTTCAGAGAGTTATAGAGTTATCAACAGTTTGATTCTTTATAATTTTATTTAATAAATAATTTGGTATTACTTAGGATTATTTAGGATTGGGATGTGTTGATAAGTTAGGGATCTGTGAGTTTCTCAAAATAGAGTTTAAATTTGTCAAATCGAAAGCTTTTTTAAATTTTGAATTGTTAGATAATGTCTCCCCTAAGTTACCAAATTGTTTTATATAAACTTTATATCATGAAATAAATGTTAAAATTTGGAAAAGGTAAGCGTTAGCTATAAAAAGTTCGATCTATTGAAGCTGAACTGTAGGAGGGGATATGTGAGTGTGTGTTGTTGTTGTTGCTTGGTGTTCCATACATTTATGGAGATGGGTGTGGGCGCGCTCCGTAAATTCGGCCCCGAGGGCGCATCAGCGAAAAGTAATGCTTTGAAATGGAATACACGGACAGACAATAAAGTAAATTTCACGTTGTCATGTCGGCCCACAACAACAACAACTACAATAACGTGGTGAAACCCTAAACAGAAAAGTTCGCTTGAGTTCGGTCGGTACAATACGATGATGACGCTGACGATGATGTTGATCCCCGAAGCCGAAACAATTTCCATTTCCACCCCAAAAAAAGCGACCATTTCCAGGGGGTGGTGCGTTGGACAGGAGGTGGCGGGTAGGCGGGATGGGAGGGAACATCGATTGCGGCAAATAGAGCTTCAGGGACGCATGAGAAAAACTACCCTAATAACGGTTAAACGAGAACGCCGCCTCGTTCCCGTTATTCCGCATTCCGAACAAGAACAAAAAAAAAACTGAGCCCCAGATCGAAGGGATATATGCATGTTATGCTGAGCGCACTCGCTCTCTCCCTCGTTCTTGCTCCCTCCCGCTCTGCGTTCGTGGTCGGGGGGAGTGACAAAGAGCACGAGATCCACACGAGCCAAAATCGTGCCAGCGAAAGGGAGAGAAAGCACTAGGATGAGAGAGTGAGAGAGAGTACCGGAGAGAGTGCGAGAGCGAGCTCAAGCGAAAGCGCCGCGAAGCATGCTTCGGTTTTTTCGCTCTCGTTTTCACCGTTTTCTTTGTCTTGTCTTTACTTACCACTTGTGTTGTGTTGCCAGGCGAGCTTTTCCTTTGGTGGAAAAGGAAGGCGATGTGAGGCGAAGACAAGCAGATAAGGAGACGAATAAGACAGAAGAAGGAAGGGGTGAAGTGGTGAAGTGGGTGGGATAAGATGGAAGGATTATTAGAAGCCGTTAGTTCACAAGCTAACATTTAATCAAGGCTAATTTGTTGCAGGGATTACATTGATTTGAAAAGTCAGCAAACTTGATTAATTATTTTTTTAAAATAATAAAACATAAAAAGCGTTTTTCTGAAACTTTAGAGTAACTTTAAAAATTCTTAAAATAATATTATTTCATGTATTCAAGCCTTTTATAATTTATTAATTTATTACTTTTTATTAATCCCAAGAAATGTCTATTAAAAAAAAAAATTATTAAATATTAGTTCTTAAGTCTTAAATTCGTCTTCGTAAATTCTTAATTATTATTATATTTGTATGTATTTTCATTATTTTTATATTATTCTTTTTTATTGTATTACTTTTAAATGTTTATTTTATTAAAAATTAATGTAAATAAAGTGACTCTTTAATTATTCGTTTAAACAAAAAGTTTAAAATAATTAACAATTTTGTTTATAAAGCAAACTTCAGGTAATTCTTCAACACGAGCATTTATGAGCATTATGTCATAGCAGATGACACATTCAACCAAAATTGGCCTCGGAATTTAAGGATTTTGGATTAACTATTTTAAGGCACATTTGATTAAAATTGATTATTTATTTAACAAAACAAAACCTCACACCTTAATAAAACACAGGGAGAGAAGTTTCGCTGAATTTTTAGTTGGAAATTTCAGTCTCATTTGTGATATAATTTGTATAGTGAAGTTAAAGATTCTTAAATATATAACTTTGAATGGGAAATCTAAAATCTGTTCAATAATAAATTGATATAATGAAATTGTATCATAATTAATATTGCGATATCATTTTTAACTTTTTTCTAAGTAATATAATGTATTATATTTGATTTGAAATATGAATATTTTAAAATGTTTAAAAATGAAGCCATAAAATACAAATTTTAAAGGAACTTTCCTGAAAATTTCACCCTTATCTTTATTATTAATTGATATACTGGATATGAAGAGTTTAAATTTAAAAAATATTTCAGAAGTTTGTATCATAATAAAAATTATGTTCAATATACTAAAATTCTTTATTCCTGCAATATAATTCTATTTCTTTTTTAAGGTAATATAATTGTTTTATTTTACATTTGAAATGGGATTAGGTCTAAATCTACACTTAATAAAAAGAATTTCTAATAACAAAAATAATTAATAACAAATAAAAATGTTCACACTTAATAAGAATCACTTTTGAAAGCATCAAAACACATTGAAGATCACAGTTAAATATTTAAATGTTAAGCTCCGTCCTCCAGATTTATTCAGCCGACGCTGCATTGCATTAATAATTGATTGAGTCGTCAATTTCAAAGGTGTGCCTTCCTCAACAAACATTCTTTGTATTAATTGAGCATTATTGTACATACATATATTTCCCCTGTGTTAGTTTTCAATCGTCTCAATTCCTCAATTATCTTTCGATCTATCGGATATCTTATCGATGTTAGAAGCCAGTTTTTTAACCGAGCTGAATGTCAACGCATGGGACGACACGTTTAAGGGCGGGCGCATTGCAGGTCGTTAAAAAGCCAACACCTGTCGCAGCTATGTATGTACTTAGACCTGCTTACATACATACATACCAACACAATGTAGTATGTGCATATGCACGTGGATAATTCTAGGGGCTAGCTCTCCTACCTTCGAGTTAGTTTCCATGTGTGCTGCTGGGGACCTGAGGGGGTGCATCCATTGAAGGGCTTCGTTGTGAAATACACGTCAACGGAAAACTGCAACCAGAATAAGAGATACAGCCGAGATAGCCGAAGCCAGCACATACTCACATATGAGGTGATAATATTAGTACCAGCAACTCAACCCTTCAATAACCAAAAGTCTCAATAGGTTATAGCTTGGATAGTTCTTCTAGGAATGCATTTCTTATCGGGTCTATACTATATTTTTTTTATATTATTTATTTTTGTTATATGTATGTACATATACATTACATATGTTAAAATTAGGTTATTTTATGCCTGGAAAAATTCTAGTTTATTTAGTTATATTAAAAGATAAAGTAGGAAAGATATTTAATTTTGTACATCTTTTAAATATACAATAGATATGTATGCACAATTTTCTCTTGTTACTACATTAAACTTTAATAAATATAAGAAATATGAGAATTGATTTGAAAACAAAGAGGGATATCTGAAGTTCTACATAAATCGCTAAAGTTTGAAGTTCCCCGTAAAATATAATAAATATTCAATGAAGTTGATGTCATACGCAATTAGTCGCATAGTTTTTAATAACTTTTTGATAGATTTTAAAACCTCAAAATAAAAAAAAGCTTTTGAATATTTAGAATTATGTTAGAATTGAAATGTGATCATTAGCTTACAAAGCTTCAAAACAACAATTTATTATATAATATAAGGGAAGAAATGCTGAAATATGTTTGATTTCATTATGGATTTTGGTATGCTACATTATAGGGGGTGCTACAGAAATAAATTGGATTTCAAAACCCCAGAGGGTGTGTCAAAAATTAAGATACAACATTTAACATCGTATTCAAAAAATTACTCTAAAGTGCTTTTAAAATTCATTTTCTTACTTTTAGACATATTTTTAAGGGTTTAAAAGACTTCAGGGGCACCCCAGTATATAAAAAAAAGTACATATATGTTTATAATATTAATAAATTTAATATAGTTAAGGTAATAAAAAATATAGATTCCTTTTTAAATATTATAATAATATTTACAATATATTTTAGGTATTTTTCATCACTTGCAACGGTAACTTTAGGTACCTAAAATACTAAATACCACTAAAAGTCTTACTTTTACTACTTTTTTATGTTCATATATGTATTACTTTTTATGAAAAATTTTATATGTGTTGTATGTCTTTACTTTGGGGAATAACTATTAATTTTACTACTTCTGTTTTTAGCAACGTACTTTATCTACGCCTGTGTGCATAAGTCAGAATGAAAAAAAAGTTCTAGGGCAGGTTATATTTTATACTTCTTTTTTTTGCAAAAAAAAAAACCCTCGAAAGTTAACATTAGATAATGAGAAAGAGACAGCGGGAAGTGAGAGGGGAAACCAGAGAAAGAGCGAGAACGAGAGCGGGCTAGCGCTTGACTGATAAATCTAATGTTTGTATGGCTATCATGTGAAGCGAACCGCTTTTCAGGGTCTTGCCATTTTTATGCACTTATGACATGAAAATTGCTAAGCACACACACGCATACTGATATATGTACACATATGCGGAAAGTACACACTCATAAAAGCTTTCCGACTCCCTCGCTCGCTCTCTCTCTCTCTATCTGGTAGTTGGGGATTTTTTGCAAAGGTAGAGGGGGCCGCTAGGGGGTGCGAGTGCATGCGCACCATTCAAGAAATGCATTGCACTTGTCGCCCAGCACGCGCACTAACACACACACACGCTTTTTCTGCCCACAGACTTACATAAACATTTCCATAGAAAATACAACAAAAAAAAAACCAACAACAACTAAACCTTCCAATGACGTCAATCGCTCTGTAAATTGTGGCTTTTGTTAACTGATTGTTGTTGTTTTTGTTGCTATTATCCGGTGTTGTTGCTTCTGATTTTCCCTGCCAAAAACAGAAGTTTTTGTTTGTTTTTTTTTCTTCTTTTTCAAGTTTGTTCTTTGAGTGGGCTGCCGTGATTGCTCATTAACCTTTTATTTGTTGTTCCAATTGTGAGTTTTATGGATCATTGACTGTTCCATCAGCGGTTTTTTAGGATCCGATCTTGTGTTATAATATTTGCAATAATAATAATAACATACAGTTAAAATGCAGTTTTCTATGTTCACAATAATCAATATTCTATAGCTTAAAATGTATATCATTCTTACGTTTAAAATTCGCCAGCCATAAGTAGTTTTAATATATTAAAATCTATTGTTTTTCTTTATGAATTAAACAAAAAATGAGAGAATATCCCAAATTAGCACAAAAACGGTAACTAAAGATCTTCCCGATGTTTGATTACACTTTCGAATTTATTTCCAATTGGATTCGGAACTGCTGGCGCCATCTGTGGGCGAGCTGCGCTGTGGCATTTTCGAAAAATAAGGAAACAGAGCAGAAGGGCGACAGAAGGAGAAGAAAGAAGAGGAAGCACACACAAGCAAAGGCAGAGCAGCAATGCCAGCTGACCTTAATATGCATTAATTGTTGCAGCAGAGCGGGAAGCTACACATATTCTAATGCGCTCGCTCTCATTTCCCCCATTCTTGCCCTCTCTGTCTCTCTCTCTCTCTCTCCTCTGCTCTTGCTCCACCTCCGCCACGCTCTCGCGCTAGCCCTCTCACTCTTTCCATTTTCCATTTACGTGCTTTATGCTTTTTTTTTGGAGCGCTGCCTCCATTTCCATTTCGATCCCAAAAACAAATTCAAAGAAAGACACAAAAACAAACACAATTTACGAACGAGAAACGAAGCGAAACGAGCATAACCTGCGGTGTTGTTGTTGTTGTTCGAGTTGTTATTGTTTGGTTTGGGGGATCTTTGTTTTGTTTGTGTTTGTCCCTCTCTAATGCTATTATGACACTAGTGCATTATTTTTTTTAATTTTTAATTTTGTTAATTAAATTGAATGAATACAAAAATAAAATTAAGTTAGTTTAGTTAGAAATTGATTAATGTGTAAAAATAAATGTTGTTACATTTAAATAAATATCACCATTCTTCATGGAGAAAACACTCCAAAAGTCGGACAAGCCAACCGGTGCCAATAATTAAGTTTGTCACTGTACCTAGTTATTTTTTATAAGATTCTAATAAAACCTCTGATTAATTAAAATTGCATTAGAGTGTCATAAGGCCAGAATTGTGGGAGCAAGTGATATTTGTGTGCGTGTGTGTGTTAGAGATGGCACAAAACAGCAATTAGGAAACTAATTTTTTTATGGGCGGGGGGATATTATATCAATATTTTGATTACCTTCGTTTATTTAAATGAGAAACTCAAACCCTTAGCTCCAATGTAATAAGTTTAACTAAAAGGCAAGGAACTAAACTAACTAAAAACTTATATTTTAAAATCCAAAATTATCCAATTATCAAAATTTTTAAGGTTAGGTCTTATATACTAACAATACAAGGTAGGATATTTTATTTTATTAAATATGTTGGCAATGTATTTAAAATTATTATACTAAATACAATATATTATTTAGCAATAAAGTAAAAAATTATTTATCTAAATTGTTTTATTAATATAAAAATATAAAAACATACATAAAAAACATAACTTGCCAATAATTAAGTTGAAATCCTGACCCGGCAAAATATTCAACGGGAACTTTGTCTTGAAACATTGCAAAATAAGTATAAGTACATATAATTTAAGTATAATATTATTTTTTTGTATCTTAAACTTTGTTGAGCTCTGAGGTAATGCACTTAGAAAATAAAAGATATATTAAAAACAAAACCCCCTTCTTTATTTTAAATTACAGCCTGGGAGCTAAGCACTTGACTAAATTAATTTAACCTCGTGACACGGTATAAGGTTCTTCCCCGCTAATTCATCGCCAGTTGCAGGCGCCCAAAATAAAAAAAAACGTGCATACACGCATACAGAATGTATGTCAGAATATATAGCTTACATACTATATATTCTATGTATATAGTACGTAGAGTATTTGTTCCCTGGCGGGTGTGTGGTGGGGTTATTCGAGTGGAGTAGAGGTAGGGTGGGCTGGGGTTTTCCTATGTGCGCCTATAATTATATGTATGCATGTATAGTAGTAAATACAGCATACGAGAGAGTGTATATTATATAGTACACGTCAATTGCTGGAACGACCTCGCGGAAAACCCCAATTGCTGTGAAAAGCAAAGCTGCCCCCCTATTTTTGATCGATTTTTCCGCTTTGGAAAGTTGGAAACGACCCGATGATCATGCGGGGCACAATTATGTCCGCCGCTGTCGCTGCTGGAGCCCAGAGAACATGCAATTATTTTAATGCTTTCGGCCTTGGGACTCATGAATGTCAATTGGCACGTAAGTTCTCCATTTTAGCTATTAGCTCTGCGCTCCACGCATCCACAATGCACACATAGATACAGTCACTGCTGGCCGTAATATCTACATATATACATATGTATCCATGAGATTCACTGCAAAATCAGTCGCTTTGTATGCCAAGCGATCGATCGCTTTGGTTTGTTTTCTGCTCACTTTTTTATGGGGTCCCACCACCACTGAGTGGCAGCGGAAAAAGTGCAACTCATTTGAAATGGTTTTCGCCTTCATTATGCAAATTCCGGCTTCGGGTGGCGAATATTTATTTGCTCATTATAAATACATAAAGCTCCATGACTTGCAAGCACACGAGCATTAAGCGGGTTTCTAAAAATAATGAAATGATCGAGTTTAAATGGACTTATTCGTTTTTTGAATTTCAAGTAGTATGGGCGCCCAACTATCGATATTTAGAGTTCTGGTCTATCGATACAAAATGTTTCACATCAATGAGCTTTTGCTTGCCTCCTTTGGCGGATGAACTATCTGGCAACACTATGGATTTGTTAAGTTAAGTTAAGTTGCTTTTTAAATTAGGTTTAAGCAAGTTAATTTAAGAATTTCATGACATAAAATAATACTTAAAGATTTTGTTTATATATTATGGCGAGTGTAGTTTCCGGATTTTGTCCTTTTTTAAATCAAAATAATTATATTAAAAATGTTGTATTATATTTATTTATTTAAATCTTTAAATTTTGAGTTTTATAAATAAATACAAAATCTGGAAATATTAAATTTATAAAAATGTATATATATAAAATAATAATTTTTTTAATTGTAAATTGTTTTCTTATATTTTTTCTTCGTTCAAATGTTGGTATTTTTCGCGCCCCATTCAAAGTCCATAGAGAAAAAATCAATATGACATTCAGCTGCAGTGCAAGCGAGACAACTAGCTGAAACAAGTGGCAAAGCAAAGGAGAGCCGATAAGGAGTTGCCACCTTGCTGGAGAATCCCAAGAAAACAGCAATTTTGCTACGATTTCACAGCAAAATATACAATGGAATTAAGAAATACAAGATCTTTGCTAAAAGAAAAATCCCCTAAGCCAGCTACTAATACAATTTAGGCCGTCTCTTCAACTTTTACCGAGTGTGCGCCCGCACTCCGGTGGTCTGGCAGCATCATACGAAAATGGCGAACACGAGCACTCCGATGAACGAAGAGCTGAAAAAATAATTATTATTTTAAATTCCGTTTTGCCAGCGAAATTCCTCGCCTGCGTGCGTGTGCGGTGTGTGAAAAAGTGCGGAAAAGCGTGGGTAAATCGCGGTTATCGCCATGCAGAGGCCAAAGTGCAGTGTCAGCGAAATGGTAATGGAAAACCGAATGCAGCGACAGCATGCCAGCAGCCAGTATATCAAATAGAATAAAATTAAGTTTTTGCGAATTATGAAAAACCAATCGCTTATGTACGTGTGCGTGCGTGCGTGCGACCAGTGCTCCCAGTGTGTGTGTCCGTGTGTGCGCGAGTTTGTGGCTGTGTGCGAGGGAAGAAGCAGAAGGCAGAGCGAAATGCAAATAGCTGCCTAGCAAAATAAAAATAAAAGCGAACCAAATTAATAAGGTGAACAACAGACGAAATAAACACAGAATAACACACACAGCAACAACTACAAATACAAATAAAAACTGGCGGTAAATACGCATGCAGTACAAAAGCAGCAATAACAACAACGGCAAACACAACGTAAGACGTGAAAATCCACGAAAATACGAACATACAATTCGTTGACGTACATATTTGTCTATTATTATGCAAAAGAGCAACAAATCGCAGGCAGGCGGCAAATTGCAGCAGCAGAAATCCAATATAAATAGCAAAAAGGTAAAATAAAGAACAAGAAAATGAGATGAGCGGGCACTAAAAATAAAAATAAGAGTTGTTTGAAAAAGTGATCTACAGTACAGAAAAAATGGGGGGAAAATAAAAATACTGCAAACCTTTCAATTGGTTTCAATTGGCAAATGCAATTGTTCAGCATTACATTTGCATTACATTGCATTGGGGTTGCACCTATCCCGCTCCCACTCCCACTTCTTCGCCCGCTCGCCCTTGCGCTCGCTCTCCCTATAGCCCTCTATCGCTCTCCCGCTCGCTCTTCTCGCCCATTCCGCTTCGCAAACTTTTGCGACGAACAAGAACAATAATAATCAAAACAAAAATGTTTAAAATCCATTTTCTTTTGCCTCTCCTTCACCCACCACTCATTTCGCAGCGCCGCTGTCATTTGTCTTGCGCCTTCTCTGCCTCGTCCCTCTTCTTCTTCTTCTTCTTCATCGCCCGCCCGCGCAACGTGAGCTCCACAACTGTCTCGCTCGCTCGCATGCATACGGTCCAAAAAGCAGAGAACACAGACGCAAACGCAACGAAAACGAAGTTGCCTGAAGCGCGCGACAGTGGGTCAAAAGTGATGTGACAGGTCAGAAAGCGGATTACGTTATTATTGTGACAATCTTTATCTGGGGTACAGTGGAAATTTTCGGCACTTTGTTTTCACTATCGCCAATCAAATCATAAATTATTAGGAGTGAATTTGTATAGTTCATCTACACTGAGATTTTAGGAATTTTAAATAAATCTGTATAGTCATTATTTCTTTTATAGTTATGTATATATTTCTTTAATATATATGCATAAACTCTTGTTAGAATAAAGATATTGTAATTTACACACATTTATCATGTCTCTAGGCCTTTTGTATCTCAAAATTAATTTTCCATTGACCAAATTGATTGCCATGATTGATAGCCAATTAGTAAAATGTCAATGTTAGGAGAAAAATATTATACATTTTGTTTTACAAATTTTAGTAATAAATATTGTATTATTCAGATTGCATTTTGTACTGTAAACAATGCAGTTGGTTTTTCCGAATACATTTTGAATAAATATTTAGTACACTGTTGTTATTCATTATTCAGCAATAGTTATTAATACTAGTTGGCTTATTTAGTATTGGATTTAGTGCCTTTAATGTTAGTCATTAAATGGAAATGGATCTACATATGTATTTAATGTAGAAATAACATTTAATGACAAAAATACATTTTATTATAATTATTGGAGATTAAAAAGATACACTTAATTAGTTATAAATGTTATGAACAATAAAAAGCTTATAATTTATTTAATGATCAGATGGGACACATTTTTAACATGTTAAATTTATTAGTAATTTATGGTTTTTAAATAAAATGTGCATATTATTCAAATAGTCAAAATAGAGTTCCCTGTAGATTGATGATTAATATTTTTGGGATAATATATCCATGTGCTAATTATAGAGAATTAAATCCGTGAAATATCGAAAAGCTATGAAAAGTCAAAAACGCAACACACTAACATATGAGGATGTATGTATGTATATGCAAACATACACACATTATCCATTTGCCAAGTAAACACGCTGAAAGGCATACGAACAGTGGAAAGCGGAAGAAGAAGCGAAGGCTCCAAAAGGCGGCAAATCTGAGGCCCACATGTGTGTGAGTGAGAGAGAGAGTGAGAGGGACAGAGAGCAACAGGGGCAAAACAATACAATGGCAAAAATAGTTAAGAAATAAGAAGTAATGTAACAGAGGGAACAAAAAGAAAATAACAACACCAAACATGCCGCATAATGGCCGATTGATGATAAGCTCTTTGGGCAATACAGAGAGCGGAAAAGAGCGTGATGTCAGCGGGAGCGGCAGAGAGGGACTTCCGAATTTTGAGTGGGTGGTAACACCGTATACCCCATCTTCTTCTTCTCCTCCTTTCTTTTTGCGCTTCTTTCCGCACGCCGTTTTTGTTTTGATTGCGAATCTTCTACAAAAACCGAAATGCAATTGAAGTGAAACGTCCGTAAAAGGGAAAGGGAACTTTATATTAGTTAATAATAATTTTTATTTTCTATATTAATATTTTGAAGGCTGTGGGAACTATTTACGATATATTTATATTTTTAAATTTTAAAGAGAGGTTTAAAATTTTTTTTTACTGCTTTATTTTTAATAAGAAACGGTATTGAGAGCTAAATAATTATATAATATAATATAGACAGACCAAGATCCACTGTACTTTGACTTCGTATTAAAAAAAGTCCTGCAATTTTTTACTTCCTTGAAAGCTTCTAGCTTCAGTTTGGTTTTATTGTTGATCGAAATTAAATTGTGGCTCCTCCGCCTGCTTCCCTCCTTTTATTTGCACGGAAAGTTGTGCCTCCAAGAAGCAGCATCCTTTCAGCATTCCTATTACTCTTTTTTTATCCCCCTCTGTTTTTTTGACAATGCCTCCAACTAGCAAAAACAACTCCTCGCAGGCAGCGCAATACGTGCCATTGAAAAATAAAATAAAAAAGAAAATAAGAGGCTCTACTGAAAAACTGGTTTCGGTTTCGGTCTGGCCAAAGCATTTTACATGAAAATGCGCAAAACAAAACTATTTCGAATTGGCGGATATTGGAGGGCCGGAGCAAAGCAGCAGGGCCAAAAAAGCACGCGACACGACCACCACAAAATATGGTTAAAATAGATGCAGTTTAGTGGGGGGGGGTTAAGTGAGGGAATTAAGCGATTTAGTGAGAGATAAATGAGAATTCAACTAGTATTTGATAAAGTGGTAAAGTGGATTACAGAAAGGAAATTAAATACTAATTGAACGTATTATTATGTTTCCAATATAGGCGTAATTTTCTATTTATAATTTTATTGAAATTTTCTAACTTGAATGTTTATTTTAGTCAATTAATATAATAATACGAACGATCATGAAGATCAAAATCCTGGCGTTGAATTATTTAATTAGAATTGTTGTTCAACAGTTTTTAGGAATAAAAAGAAAAAGCTGTATGATCCACTGCGTCTCTAGCTTTAAAAGACACTTTAAAACAACTTTAGATTTTAAAGTTTTCGTATTTTATTTGTTTAATAAATAGTTTAAGGGTTTAAGATATAAAAGTCAACGCAAAAAACATTCTAAAATCAAAAGTAAATTAAATTTATAGATCATTATAGTATCAGATAAATTTAAAGGCCTTAAATGTACTACATTTATTTGCATTCCTGATAAAATATGTTAAAATTAACTAAAAATGTAATTTATTATTTCAAATTTTTTAAATCCTAATGGTAAATCCTCTTAATTATCATTATTTCCAAGTTGGGCAGCGCCCCAACTATCTTAGAACCCCCAGAAACTATCGTTTATCTGTCACAGGACATCAGCTATTCGACCATGACCACCATCTTGATAGTAGACATTCTCCTACCTGTCTTGGACATAGTTCTTGCTCCACCCCAATAATACCCCGCATCCTTGGCCCCCCTCACTCCGTTCCCCTCCATCTATGCCCTGAAATCCGGTGTAAAGCTCTCGACACAATGGACCGAGCGACGACGGACTGCTTCGACTCCTTTTCTTTTTATTACATCTTCAACATGTGGTTGCTGGTGGTGGCTCCGTGTCAGTTTAGTTCAGTTCAGTTGCATTGGGAACGGCAATTCGCAAGGAACTACCAGCAAGCTGAAGATGCCGCCGCATCTTAGAATTTTGTATTGATTGATTTTCCCAACCTCAATCTCAAAATATACTCCATTTAACTAAAGCTTCTCTTGGTTCTCTCGTTCCAGGACAGCGAAAAACGGCTGTGAGCCGTTGAAGTGTTGAGCATTCCGCTAGGAATACAAGAAAAGAAAATAAAAAATCAAAGAAGAAAATCAAATACATCAAAATGGCTGCGGTACGAGGACATCAGTACTTTAGTTTGCGCTGGAACAACTACCAGAACACAATGACATCGGTGTTCCAGCAGCTGCGCGAGGATCTGTCCTTTGTGGATGTCACCCTATCCTGCGAACACGGATCCCTCAAGGCGCACAAGGTAAGTATCGATTGAATATATCCAATCAGAACGTATATAATATTAAAACGTTGCACCTTTTTTTAGGTTGTTTTGTCCGCCTGTTCGACGTATTTTCAAAAACTTTTACTGGAGAACCCGTGCAAACATCCCACAATCATCCTGCCCGCCGACATCATCTTCACCGATCTGAAAACAATTATTGATTTTGTTTATCGCGGAGAAATTGACGTCACGGAATCTGAACTACAGGTAAGCCAAAGTCTAGAATATAAGCTTAACTTGTAATCAGTTTGAAATATACAAAACAAAAACTTGATATGTAGTAGATAAGTTAGGAAAAGTTTATTAATTATGAATGGAATGAATATAAGATGTTTTATGTATATAAATGTCGAAAATATATTAAAGAACAAAGCACAAGGAAAGATACCATAATTTCCTAAAAATAAAAGCAGACAGCCAGCTCTCTATAACTATATTTCAAGGATAAGTTATCTTTCAATATCACGATAGAACCTTTTAGTCTCTATATAATAATAAATATGTTCTTAAAGTGTTTGTTTATTGAGAATTTATACCCTCTACAAGATATAAAAACTACCCAATGTTTATTTATATAGCTCTGCGTGGATAAGATAACTTCCAGGCAAGGGAAGAAGTATTTTAAGTGCCTTTCCCCTTATCGAATAACTCATAAAATTTGATTGTTTCAGATCTTTTTATTGGTCAAAGCTACTTAAAATAAAATCTAGAATCAGTTTAGATAAGCCATTAATCACATAATTAAAATTTAATCAGATTTTATAGGGGTTTTATCTTGAAATTGTGTATGTTTTCTTTTGTTATCGCTGCTTACAGAGCAGATAATATAAATATTTTATGTACATGTAATTCATTAAAAAGTTTCAAGGGTACAAACACAAAATCGTACACATTTACTTTATCTAGAATATATATTTTTTATATTAATCTATAGTCCTTTAATAAATTTATCTCTTGATAAGAACGATCTTGAAGTGCTCCACATAGCGTAGGTGATTTGTTTTTGCGAACTCGAGATCGGGGTGTTGAAGCAATTTTGTCACCTATCTGTTGCCAGATTGGCATATAAAGTAAATACCTACTTGCCCTAGCCCCAGAAAATATGTTTTAGCTAATATTATTTATAACAGCTTAACTAAGCATTTCTAGCTAATGTATAATCCAAACAAATTAAGAATTCCGTAGTATAGTGTTATCTAGATCAAAATAAAACCGAATCACTTGAATTCCCATGCACAGCAGCAGTTACTAGATACACCCAGCCAGCCTGCACCCACAATTACCACCTCCCCTAATCGGTGTGTCAACAAACGAAAAGCATCGAGCAGAGCTAGCCGAAAACCATGAAACTTGTTCTTCTCTAAATTGAACACACAAATATAGAGGCGGTGGCGCGGGATCGTTGTGGTGCGAGTACAATTACTGTCAGGGTCGCGCTGTTATCGGGGTCTAGAGCGAGCTGGTGGCCCCCTCTATAACGCTCTCTCTTTCTATTTTCCCCTGGTTTCCTATAATGTTCAACCCTTTCTCTTGTTTTTTTTAACGCCACCCACTTGTCTAGCACACTCAGAGAAGTATTATACAGAATCTTCCAGAAAATAGGAGAGAAATGATAAGGAAAAGTTATAAAATGTCAATCGCTTTGGGGAAATATTTAAAGATTTTATAGAGCTGTATTATTTATTTATGCAGCTATATAAAATAAGTATATTTTCCAAAATTGTATTTTAAAAAAATGTATTTTTCAAAACCGTATTTTTTACAAATGTATTCTTTAAAAATGTATTTTTTTTAAATTTATTTTTCAAAAAATTATTTTTCTAAAAGTTATTCTTCAAAAATATGTATTTTTCACAAATGTATTTTTTAAAAATGTATTTTTCAAAAAAGGTATTCTTCAAAACTGTATTTTTCTAAATTGTATTTTTCAAAAATGTATTTTTAATAATAATAATTAATAGAAAGTGAGCAGTTAAAATTCTGTAGAATTATAATTAACAATTACTTGCTAATGCTATTTTTTATTCTTATTCTGAAGGCCTAAACCCTTTAAATAATGATTATTTAAATCAGGTGTGAGTCCCCGATTTAAAATGGGAAGAAGCCAGACAGCGAACGATCTTCCTATACGTCCCAAAACGCATGTGTTTTGTTGTTGCAATCTCAAGATTGCAACGTTAAAGCATATTGCCGCCTCTCTGAATACAAATTTTTATGTTTTCCATTGTTTTTGAGAAGGATTCTATAAATTAAAGGTTACGATAATACAAATATACAAATGATTACATAGAAAAGGGTTAAAGGTTGAAGACTATAAAAACCGAACTTTTCTCTCAGTGAATCAACGTGCAAGCCCCGCTTGTGTGTTGTGACGACAACGCCCCCCATTGTAATTGTCATTTTGTGTGCTTCATTAACTCTTGTTGTCGACGTCGCCGACGATTGACGATTGCTCCGGGGCACATACACAATTATTACCTTTAAACATTTATCGGTTAAATGTGCCCCTAACTATAGCTACATATATTTTGATATGATTCGTTGTTGCTGCAAATGGGTAATTGATATTGATTTGCATTCTCAATGCGATTTTATCGATTTCTCGCTGTAATTAGGGTTTAATTTTAGATTGCTCGGAATAAAGTTGGTTGGTAACGTTGACATACCACAGATATGTAGGTAAAGTATCTTAAAACACAGCTTTCAATGAAGATACATATGTACTTAGATACACATTTATGACCATTATAAATTATTTTTATCCTTGATTCGCTATTAATTTGTATTATTAATGAATAATTTGTAATTAAAACGGTATGGCAACCTTTGTTGCTTATGATAATTATTGAATTAAAAAAAATTTTTTTTTTGTTTTTTTACGTGCTAAAAGTGACTTAATTTAAGTAATTTTTTACGCAAGTTTTTAGAACAAATTTATAATTTACATCACTTTTGGCACTTTAAAAATGAGAAAATAGAGCGCGAGCGAGCTTTGCTGTTAAGTTAACATTAACTTATTTAAACAGCAACCGCTTCAGCGGAGACAGCAACCACATTACAGTGCTCACCTCACACCTCTCGCCACCCCTCCTCCATGTTTCCGGTTGAGCAAATAAATGCTCAACTTGCTTTGCGCTCAAGTCGCCGCTGCTGAGAAATAAAAAATTACTCAAGCTGACGCAACGCCACGGGAAAAAAAAACTCAAGCGGCGGTCCAGGTCTACCTTCCCGCCCCCACTCCCCCATCACAACACACACACACACACACACTCACCGCTTCTCCTTCCGCTGCTTCTTCTTCTTGCGGCGACTGGCAGACGACGACTTCCCATTCATGCTCTCTCTCGCTTCCCGCCTCCTTCCTCCTCTCTTTCGTCTCTTTGCACCGCTTGTTGTTTTTGTCACAGACGTGCGCTCCATTTTTATATTTTCGCCGGCCATCTGTGCGCCCACCCACCCACTGTACGCCACCCCCTCTTTAACTTCCACAAGTTGCTGAATTTTTTCGCCCATTTTTTTTGTTTTGTGTGGCGACTTTTACAACTACAACTACGGCGACAGTTGTGTGTGTGTTGTATCTCTTTCGTTTTGTCGCCGTTGTTTCTGCACATGTTCTTGGAGTTTCCTCCTGCTCCTCCTTCACTTTATGTATTATTTTTTCTCCCATTTTTTTCGTTCTTTTCAGTTTGTTGTTGTATTTGCCCTTGTACTTTTGTATGTTCAACCGCAACTTCTCTTTCTGTGTGTGAGAGTTGGAGCTTTCGTCTTTAGCTTAATGCGTAAGAGTATGTGTGTCTGTGTGGGGATATGTTTTGCTGTGTGCGTGCGTGACTGTGTATTTGTGGCCCCTTTTTTTGGCGCGTCCATTTCGCCTTGAAATTTTTTTTTGCGAGTGGACTTCAGATTGGCAATGCTAAGGGAGCCATCGCAACGGAAATGAGGGAAAATGGGGAGACAAAAACTTTCGGAACCAACAGTGTGCAGTGGAGTGTTCCAAAAAACAAAAAAATTGTTTTGCAAAGCTTTATTCTTTTTTAGCAAAATAGCACAAGAAAATGACTTCTTACTGAAACTTTATTAAATTAATTATAAAGCTCAGCCCAATTAGGCACATATTAAGTTTGTTCGATAATTAAAAAAAATTCATTTAGTTGTATCATTGCTAAAGATAAGGCTTTAAATGTATAAATTTTTCAGAATTCCTAAGCCAAAATTATTATTATTATATTTTCGTTTTACATACATTTTATGCCCGTTGAAACATTACTTAAAATTTTCGACTCACCCCAAATAAATTGAATTGCCTAGCAAATGTTTGTGGCATTTTGTATAACTGCTTCGCTGCGCATTTAAAAACAATTAAGGGGACTCTCTTTATTCGACCAAGGTCCACCCCAAGATAGCCAAGAAACGGTTTCTTACACTTGTATGCAGGTCTCTACTAGGGCTATCCCATTCGCACTCAAGCCGTTTGACCCCGGCGTTGCCACTCTTCTTTCTGGGGTTTTGTGTGCTGGTGTTTTTTTTTCTTTTTGGGGTTAAGCTCAGATTCGATTTTTGCTAAGCGTTAATTAATGCTGGCGCTGCTTTAATGCTTTTAGCAAACGTGGTCAGCTAGCACATATGTATATACATATGTACATCCTTCCATACATACCTATGTATGTACATATGCGGCGAAATACATGCACAGATGATTTAGTAGTGCCTCCCCCCCTTGAGCTCCCTAAAACCCCGTTGGCTCCCTTAACCCCTCACAGAACCTCTCTTAGCCTCTCGCTGGGGTCCCCCTTTTAAATGCATGTGTCTGCCACGCCATGTGCTTTGGTTATATTTATTGCTATGTATTTTTTTGTACACCCTTTTCGTAGGGTAGTATTATTTTGCCAAAAACACTGAATTCAATTGAGAATATAGTATGTAAAACTTAAACTTAAATACAGTAGAATCCGGTTATAACGACTCCGCTTATAGCGTCCGACCGGTTATTACGACGAAAACTTGATGAATTCAATTGAGAATATAGTATGTAAAACTTAAACTTAAATACAGTAGAATCCGGTTATAACGACTCCGCTTATAGCGTCCGACCGGTTATTACGACGAAAACTTGATGGCTTGGTTGGTCCCCATACAAACTTATATGAAAGGGCCTCCGCTTAGTACGTCTCCGCTTTTAGCGACGAACCGCTTATACCGACGAGATTTTTGACAATTCAACCGGTTATTGCGACGTGCCGGAAAAAAAAACAGCGAAATAATGCCAAAAAATTTAAACTACAACCGACGGTGTCACCTACATCGATAATTCGATGTTTTTAAGAAAAAACGTCGATGTATTGATACCTCGCCAATGTTTTTTTCCGCTCTGGTGTGCAGACCTCATAGCCTATTCCCCGTTATATTTCTGTTTTTTCCAAGTAAAAAATGTATTTTAATTGCAATTTATTAAATTTGTCGTTTTGATTTAAAAAATAATTTGTTTTATTTTAAAAGCTATTACGAACATGGCAACCATAAAAAAAAAACAAAAAAAATGTTTTTTTGCTCCTCCGGTTTGTGCGTCTACCGGCTATAACGACGTAAAATCGTCGGTCCCTTGAAAGTCGTTATAACCGGATTCTACTGTATGTATGTATGTAAATGATATAAAAAGTGATACAATCTGTGAGATGGATATCAAAACCTTTTAAATTGAGTTAAAAAACAAACAAACTTTAATTTATTGATAAATTTATAGCTCACTTTTGTGCATCCTTTCAATAGATTTATAACCACCAAAATTTGTAAATAGTTATCTTTAATATGTAATTTCAATGTATATTTGCTAAATATTGTCAATTGTTTTAATATTCTATTTTTGAAGAATTATTTTATTTTAAGGGTATTTGAATCTGGTAATTAAAAAAAGGAGTGGTGTTGTTTCTTTTTCTTTTTGTTTCTTTTTTTGCTGCATGCCAACACTTGAGGGTCTTCCCAATGCGTCGTGCCCCACCCTCTCCCGGCCAACCTCCTCTTTTGGCCTCATTGCATGTGTTGCCTCTCTCTCCTTCTTCCGCCACCTCCTTCTGCCGCCACTCTTCTCCTCCTTCACCTTTATCTTTGGCCAACTATGTGAGCAGCTGAAACGGACACAGACACTAGCACAAATATAAGACAGAGACGGGGAATAAGGTGGACATCAGTTAATGGGGTGGCACGCCCTCCCTTTCACCACCGGCACCCACCCGCCCACGCTTCATCTCTTTCCCTCCTCGTCTGAACCACTTGGCTTGCATTTTTTCTGATTTTTTCTTTCCTTCTTTCTTGCAAACAATTTTTATTTTTCTGTGCAGAATTACTTTTTTCCTCTCTGAGTATTTTTTCTCCTGTGCTTAAAGAGAGAGTGAGACGAGGTTGGGGGCTGTGTGGGAGCGAGAGAGCGCGCTTGCAACTTTGAACTTTTCGAAGGAAACGGACCAACGAAATAAAAGAAAAAAATCAAAATTGAGTGAAGCGCAAAGAAAAAATTTTTTGCCCGCCTTTCGTGTGTGTGAGGCCCCCAACAATGGCCGCTGCTCTCACACACTCACACAGAGACACCCTCGTACACTTTCGTTCTCAGTCCAAGTCGAAGCCTTAACTCCCCCCAAGGCCCCATAGCCCCCCATCGTGCGATGGGGACGACGCAGCGTCTGTCCAGTTCCATCACGATTTTTTTTCTCGTTGCCCCTTCAACTTTTCGTCCTGCTTCTTGTCTTCGGATTCGCCTGCTAGCCACCTCTCTTCTTCTTACTCGCACTCCTGTAGCTTTTGGTTTTGCTCCTGTCGCCGTTGTTGTTGCTGTTTGTGTTGTTGCTTCGGCCAGAGAGCGCATTTTTTCTGCGGCTCACGGAACGTGCATTGTTTTTGCCGCACAGTGGTCGAGGTGGGGGCTTCGGCGGTTAAATAAATTGTATCGATATTTGGGAAGAAGCTTTAAGGAACTTTTTGACGCAACTTGAAAATATACATTGTTTAACCCTTGTCTTATTAGAGAAATTAGAAATGATGAAGAAATTGTAATTAAATAAATTATACATAAATAATGTGACTAATTTTAATTTTCAATTTAAGTAAAGATAAAGTCCAATCTAGGTAAAATATTTTATTATTATAAAATATATGTTTATAAAAATGTTCTTTGTAAATATAATATAACATTAACCTTGATGTTTAATTACATATTTATATATAAACAATAAAAGGGCACAATACACCACCAAATAGCATTTAGAATTAAGTTTAACTTTTTGTTTATGCAAATCTTATAATATCCAAAGCGGAAAAAGTACAAATCAATTCCCCAGCTTTGGGTTGGCTTTGGTTAACCCAGGTCTGGAAACAGTTTCCAATTAGGACTGGACGCTGCAGCAGTTCGAATTTCCAATTCTTTCGCGCGATGTCCACACCCATTTTTACATTCATGTTACTTGTTCTCGCTTATGGGCATCCTCGAGAGAAGTCGTCCAGGAACAACAATGTCGAATGTCCTTCCATCAATTCCTGCACTATTCCACTTTTTTTTATTTATTTTTTTTTTTGCATTCAGCGCTCATCTGTTCCATTGTTTTTCCTTCTGGTTCCGGGGTTCTTGGCTAAAATCCGGAAGAGGGAGAGCGACGATGTCTACGCGACACCCAAACACAAATCATGGGGGTCCTGAAAATGGGTATTCATCTCCAGTTAATGGGCGTCGCGAGCCGGAAGTCTGAGTTTGAGTTTGAGTCGGTTTTCTAGCTGGGAGCTTTTTTTCGGGTGTATTGGGAGTGTGGGGGTAATCTGTAGATGGTCAGTGTGCTGGTCATTTTCTAAGGGTGCTATGTACTGTGGGTTCTGTTATGTATTATTTGCACTCACGCTATACTTTTTCGTTTTTTTTTTCCTCTTACCAGCTTCTTTTTTTTCTCTTACCAGCTTTTTTTTCCTGTTTCGTTTTTCTCCACACAAGTTTGTTAAAGAAATGAGTGTGTGTTCCCCTCATCAATAATGCAAATTGCTTTCTCTGTACATTTTTTCAAAATTCGACCCACTGTCATTGCCGGCATATGTATGTGGTAAAATTTTAACGAATCAGGCAAAATCATTAAAAATTTTATTTTTGTATTATTTCGATAAATTATTTATACTATTATCAGTTTAAAGAGAGCAATATTTTGCTTGTGGAAGATGTCTAAATGTACATAAAATGTAATTTTAAATAAATGTATTTTGTCGTCGTATAATTTTCGGACTATGAATTTGAATTCTGAAAATAAAGTGCAATATAGTTTTTTTAAATCTAGTTGCTAGTACCTTAAAAATTGAAGTTTCCAGTCTTTTTTATATCGGGGAAAAATGTTTCCACTTCCAGTGCTTTTGAGGCCACTGTGCGCGTGATGTGCCGCAATTTTTTTCCACGGCTTTCTTGCCCGGCACTTCTTTTTTGTTTTTGTTGTTTTTGTCAGTTGGCGCTCAGGCTCAAAGTTTCTTCTCATTTTTTTCCAGCCTGCTTGAGCACTTTTCTGAGCTGGTGTGTGTGTTTGTGTGCGCTTGCTTATGTTTTATTTTTTCTTCTCTTTTTTTTATGTGCAGAGAGAGTTCTGCCGCCGTCGTCGCAACCGCCGCTGCTGCCGCTGCCTTTGCATTTTTTCCGATTGCGACCGATTTTTTTTTGCGTCACCGCTATATATGCTGTGTAGGTGCGGGTGTGTGTGTGAGTGCTTTTGCTCCTTTGCTTTTGCTTTTGCTAATCGCTGGCGTTGTCGTCGTCTTTTGGCATCATTCTTTTTATTTGTAATTCGGTTCATCATCATCGTTCATCGTTCTGTCGCATGTATGTAACTGTCTCGCTCTCGCTCTGGCCGCTCGCCCGCCCGCCTTTATGTGTGTGAGTGAGATTTCTTGTGTTGTTGTTGCTGTGTTGCTGATTTTTTTTTCCTCCTCCTCCTCGTTCTCCTTGTGCTTCTCCTCCTTCTACTTTTGCTTCTGCTTGTGCTTCTTCTTCTCTGCAGCGGCAGCAGCGGCGGCGACGGCGACGGTCAATGCTGCCAGCTTTGGTTCGCCAGCCATCAGACAACATTTGTATTTGTAGTCGGTGGGTCTTGCGCTCTCGATCTGTCGGACAATCGGAATTAAAAGCATAAAAGCGGCTGTAATTAGCAAAATTAAGGCACCCATCCCACACCAAACCGTTCCGAGTCGAAAAAAACCTCGAACCTCGTTAAAACCACGAAAACAACCGTGCAAAAGTGCCAAAAAATTAAGCTAAATTAAAAACTCACATGTGCTGAAAATAAAACTCAGACCAGGCCAGCTCTCCCTTTCCGCTCTCTCCCACCTGATCCCGTTATTTAAGTGCACGCTCTCCGGTAGGGCTCTCGGCCACTCTTCCGCTCTCTCTCTCAGACGGCAGCCGGCTGCAGACGCATAAAAAAAAACGGAACAAATAAAAGAAAAGCTTTACGTTTTTGCATTACGTAGTAAAAAGGCATTCCCCCACAGAAACAACAAACACACACATACGCTTGTGAATACATGTGTTTTTGTGTGTCTTTTCGCATTTATGATTATTTTATACACAACATTTTTGGCGTGTATTTACTTTATGTGCATTCGCCTTTAGCCGTTTGATTCGCGTGTGTTTGCTCTTATTTTCGCGCTCTATTTTGTTTACCGTTACTCGCTCGTTCTCTTTCTCTCATTGATTCCCATCTCCGTTCCTTTTTTAGCAAATAACAACTACAAATAACCAAAGCCACGTGTTGATAAACAATATAAAAGCAACAACAACATCTAAGCAGACAAGGAGGCAGGAGACAAACACACACATTTGCTTCCTCTCTGTCACACGCCACTACATATCGCAACGATTGCGTCCAAAAAAAAGAATAATAATAATAAAAATAATTCATTTTGTGTGTTATAGTTAGCCATTAATATCTATAATTTTCTCTAATTTGTTATATTTTTTGGGTAAAATTACGGTTTTTTGTATGAAATTAATTCCGTCACGTCGTCTACTACAATTTGTCAACTTTAAACAATAAATCAACAAAGGCTTGGTTTCAACGGATACTATATTAATTAATCACACGCTGCGATCAAGGTAAAACACAACTACAACAATGCAAAAATCAGGAAAAGTGCTATTTCCACCTTTTTCAATTTTCGCTGCTTACTTTTAGGCGCTTTTAGCGTGCCTTGTCCGGGTCTGCTCCAATTTTCGTGTATTTTTTTAAGGGCTAGGCCACATAAAATAATGCCATTAATTAGATATACCTAACCCATAGCACTCACACGTTTACACCAAAAACACACCCTCGCACGCACACGCAAACACACACACGCCCGCCCGCAATTAGTGGCCATCGGAATAAAGGCAAAACTGAGACATAACGAAACAAAAAGAACATAAGAGAAAATACGACAAAAATGGAAATACAGCAAAACTGTTGTAAAAATTTTCGCCGGATTTGTCTTGGGCGCACCCGAAAGAAAAAAAAATTGGTTTCGTTTCGCGACTTTATTTTTCAATTCCCCAAGGACTCTTCAATATCGATAACCAATTAGGACAATTAACCACACTTAAATGCGATACATTTAATGTCTTATTACTTGGAAAAGTCTTGCTTAGCCTAACTTTAAGTAGTAAATCAAGCAAGAACACTATTTTTAGAGTTAATGATTGGAAGTGATAAGTTAAACTGAAATACTAAGTTGAGGTTCTTTTTAGAGTTTCTTAGTCTTTATACAGCTTAAAATAAGTAGCTTTAAAAAGCTTTATAAATAACAAGCATTTTGTAATTGCACATTTGGTTCTATTGCTTTTCAATATTTAATTATAACTTTGTTATGTTTGGGTTTGTCAGGAAATATAGAAAATAAAATAATATAACCATATATGTATGCTCACTATTTATAGTGGAAGGAAGTAAGATTGCTGCAAATCAATTAATTATTTATATAAAATCATTAATCCACATCAGGGACAACGTCAAAACACTCAAGAACTTGTCCGAGCACAGACATTTTTAGTGTTCAGCCAAAACGCTCAATTTTGCTGCTAAAATGTCTATAATTTTAGAACTAAATGAAAAGTATTTTCTTATATTTATGACGCATTTTAATGTATCAATCAATTGAGTTTAATGATTCCATCTTTGATTTGTTTTAGGGAACAAATCCTTAAAATTATAACACAATTAATGAGTGGCCATCTGCAGAATAAAATGCCTTTTGTCTGTAGAGCAAACCCCCTTACCTTAACCAAACTAAATACATTACATTCCTTAATTATTTCTAAACAAATCGTTTATTTTTTACTTGTTTTATCAAACATAGTCTCTTTCGTCTTCCCCGAAGGCCTCGAAGCTATTTTACCTACTTGTAAGTGTGTGTGTTTTTTTTAGAAGTAAATCAAGGTTTTTGCAGCATTGCCTTTGATGTTGTTTGCTGAACTTGAAGTACGCATTTCCACTCGAGTAAACCGCTGCTGCACTCCGCTGCTCCTCTAGTAGTCCGTCAACAAAGTTTCTTCGATGTGCTCCAATCGATGAATTGCAGTCCGTCAGAAAAAAAAAGAAGAAAAGTTCACACATCAAGCGCCGTCAAAGTTTGCCAAGTGGCTGCAATACGTTTAGAGGGGCAATTGCTGGTGGAAAAGGGGCGATAAAAAATAAAATAAGCAAGGAATGATCGCGAACAGAGAGCGGGAAAACAAAAACTCCAATGGCCATGATTCGAATGATATAAGAACAAAAGCCTTTCAAATGATAAAGTCCAAGTTGGTGCAACTGAGCGGCTCTGGGTGGAGTCTCCTCGGATGAACAGATGGGGCACTACTCGGTGCATGAGCTTGCAAACTATGACCCCAAAGCCCCGGACCTCTGTGCGCCTCCCCAACCCTCCCTTTAGTTCAGTTCAGTCAGCTCCACTATCCAGTATTCAGTGAATTCATGCCCCGCAGTTCCCTTTGGTTCCTTGAAGAGGAAGAAATCGGCTGAGGGCCCTACCGTCGACGACGACGGCGACGATTATGCGCCGGCTTGGCCTCACTTGTGTACAATGGCGGGTTATCAAGTCCAAACAGCGGCCCAACCATTGAGGCAGCCCTTTCCTCCTCTTGGGTTTCTGCACTGCAAAAAAATTTATCTTAAATGAAATGAAATGATTAATTGATTTGGAAACTATATAGATTTATGTGACATCTTGATTGTTATACCCTTGGGGGTTTTATAATTTTTGTCAGATGTTTGCAAGGCAGTGAATGAGACATTCGCTTCTATATTTTTCTTGATCCGCATCAACAGCCGTGTCGATTTAGTCATGTCCTTCTGTCCGTCCGTCTGCCCTATTATATGACAACTAGTCCCTTAGTTTTCAAGTTATATGAATGAAACATAGCAGATAGTCTTCTATATATTCTCTCTACTATATTAGTCGGAACGGGCCGGATCGAACGACTATATCGTACAGCTGCCGTAGGAACGGTCGAAAAATGGTTAGAAGAAAACTGAAAACTGAAAAAACTTTGTCAGTTTTCAACATATTTTCATCCAATTTGAAACTTGACCATTTTGTAATAATTTTCTCAAAATCGGACTTCTTTATCATAAATCATGATTGATTTAAAAATTAATACGATTTCTTTAATCCTTCTGTAAATTTTAATTTTTATTTAAATGAAGGATTTTGGATAACATTTTTGTTCAAACGTTTGGAACTAAATGAATATTTAGCAAATAGGTTTCGGTTGATACCCTAAGCTCTTACAAGAAACCTTTGAATGATCAATTAATTTAGTCAAGTAAATAGATTTTAGGACCTTTCTGTTTTTTTTTTTAACTTTTACTTAAACGAAGAATATTTAGAATTTAAAATATAGAATATTTCTTCAACGGAACCCATAAAAAGTGGTTACATATAATACATAAATTGTCTTAAATAATGGATCTTCCTAGAAATACTCGAAAACCAAGAGATACTATTTCCAGGACCCACTATTTAGTGGGCAGCTATCTTTTTAAATTGTGGACCTCTTTTTTGGAGTGTGAGTCGGGTCCGAGTGGCTCAGCTTTGTTGTTGTTGCTGCTGTAGAATGATGGTGGGGCATGGGAAGTGCCTGGAGAAAGGGGTTTTCGATGGGGAGGGGTTGGGTGTTGGGTGCACTTGTGGAGGGGAAGCTGAGCCCGTTCAGGCATTGCTTGCTTATCACAAGCCTATTGAGCGGCGGCTCTTATTCTTGCTGTAGTTGTTGTTGTTGTAGGGAAGGGGGTTTGGGGTTGCAAGGCGGCTTATTGCCACCCACTTGCCCCTGGTCCCATTCACCCGTTTTTCCCCCAACTGCCTCCCTCATCTCGGCTCTCCTTTCGCTGCGTCACACTCGCACAGTTACAGATAGCGTAATCAGGGTATTTCCGTGCTGTGATTTTTATATTTTTCAATTTGTTTTTCTTTTTTCCTTTTTTTTGTCTCTTGCCGTCTTATATATTTTCCGTCCCATTCTCGCCGGGAGTTTTTACATTTTTTCTGTCCCGGCCAGCATTCATTTGCGCTACTTCTTAATTTCTTTTTAGTGCTCAAATGAATCGCTTGCAGGGTGGAAAAAAATAAATATAGGTGGGGGGAATGGGAACCACCCCCAGCGTTGAGAAAAAGGCGAAAATTTACTCAAGAAAATCACGAGAAAATGTAAAACAACTGGACAAGCATTTTCATTTCATTGCCTTCTTTTTATTTGTGTTGTTGTGTTGGCTTGCTGCTGCCTCACCATTTTTTAAGGGTGCAACTTTGGCGCCTCCTCCCACACTTTTCGTTCTTTTCTCTATCGCTTTTCTTTTTTTTTCTTCTCTCCTGCTTTTTAATCGATCGATTGTGTGCGGGAAAAGCAACAACATCAATCACAGTCAGCGGCAGGTCAGCAAAAAAAAAAAGATGTATATTTCCAAAAGATTCGCCCCGGGGCAATCCTGCAGTCAAATCAGATAATAGAAATAAATAAACTTCTAAGCTGAAATTATGGCAATGGGAAGCAGCTTAAAGTTTACCTCTCGGCGCCTCCAGGTATGCTTTCATTTTTTTCGGCTTCCAGAGAAAAATCTTGGGGACAAAAACGAAACGAGCGTGGAAACCATTGTCCGGATTTATGGGTCTGACCGAAAGGACTTTTACCCATTTACTGGAGTTATTCTTGTTGTTTGGCTGATATTTTCTATAATGGATATTATGCCTATTGAAAATAAGTGCGATAAGAGTTTAGTTGGGATTTGTCGTTTGGCATTATTTGGATTCAATTTTATTTTAATTTAAACGTTTATGGCATAATATTCTACAAAACTTATATATTAAAATTCTGTTGATATGACAGTGGCATTTAATGGATTGTTAGCAATAAAGGATTCCTGTGACAATCCTGGCTTTATATTAATAACTTGCTGACCCGCAGACTTCGTACTGACTACATTTTATTTATAAAACGTTTGTATTGGAATTAGAAAAGGGCTGTTTTTAGGGTTTTCCCAGAAATTATTCGATTTGTTCTCGCCTTCATTTCAAGACTAAGATAAGATAAATCCGTTCAGCCGTTCTCGAGTTTTAGTGAGACTAACGAACAGCCCTTTATTTATATATAAATAGATATATTCACATTTTGTAGCATACTTTTGGAGGGCATTTCTAGTTATTTGAAGTAGTTTTTTCTTCAGTTTTTTATTAATTGATTAGTGTACTGTAATTCTAAGTCATTCAAGTAAATCTATTTTTTTGTAGAGGAAATTATAGGTATTAAATATTTTATTTCATTTTGTTTTTTCCCAAAATCAAGTACTTTAAAGACACCTTTTTTGTATCGATAAAAAGACTTGTGTGTGCTCGAAGAGGTCCTTAGAACAATCGGATATTGCAAATAACTTCATCTGATTTATCCTCTCCAATGGTCCCCATTCCATGCATTACACAATTCCCACTAGGAATTCAAATTTCAAACGATTGCATTAATTTTTTTTGCTCACCGAATATACCGACGAGGACCAACTACCACCCTTCATTCATTGAACAATGCTATATAATTACATAAAAGTCAGCAGCTTGCTTGGAGGAAATAACAAAAAAAAAAGGACGCCAAGAGGAGGAAAACAGAAGAACTCTCATTCCACTCTGCTTCGAATGGAAAAATCCCTTGTTTTTTTTTTCGTCGTCGATTCCAATTGTTGTTTTTGTTGCCTTTTTTTGGGTTGGCTTCGGGTTTTTATTTCTCAACTAATCCCACACCTCGAACTTTCGGAACCACCGGGCGGGGCGGCGGCGCACCCAGTGATTTCGTGATGCCTTTCCCTCCCATCGACGGAAAAATCCCCAAACCTCTTCGCTTTCGTCCCTTTCTCGGATAGAAGTTCTCCTTTTTTTTTTGCCACGTTTAAAGCCTGGTTGTTGTTATTTTTTTTAGCTGCAAAGATATAGATTACAATTGTTGTTGCTGGCGCCAGGATACTGCTAAAAATTGGTATATATAGTTGTTTTGTTTGATTGTGTGTGTGTGTTGTCCATAGGGCCAGGGGCATATTATATTATATAAAGAAAAGGTTTAAGTTTTTAGCTGCTGGTCCGTCCCATTTTCGCCGTGCTTCATTGGACAAGCCTCCTGCCCGTCCTCCTTTGCCTCTTTTGCCGCCATGACAGTTATCCACACACCCCCAGAGAGAGAAAATAAAAAAAAACAACACCAATTTGGTCGAGGGCGAGTCCTTGGCTCAAACAAAGATATCCCCAGCTTTGGACACTAAATAAACTTATACCAATAACTGAAGAGTTGAGTGGAAAAAGATCTGAATCAATTTTCTTGGACGAAATCTGCAATGGGATTTTTAGCTCCTTTAAAAGTTATCTTAAAAAAATGGAATTAATTTTTTAAAATTCTTTTTCAAGAGATATTTTGGGAACATCCGATATTTTTGTTGGGAAATGGTTTTGTTTACTAGTAGAAGGGGTTTATTTAAGAAGAATGTTTGATATTGAAATATAAAGTTTATTAAAGTTATTGATTTTATATACAGTAGAATCCGGTTATAACGACTCCGCTTATAGCGTCCGACCGGTTATTACGACGAAAACTTGATGGCTTGGTTGGTCCCCATACAAACTTATATGAAAGTGCCTCCGCTTAGTACGTCTCCGCTTTTAGCGACGAACCGCTTATACCGACGAGATTTTTGACAATTCAACCGGTTATTGCGACGTGCCGGAAAAAAAACAGCGAAATAATGCCAAAAAATTTAAACTACAACCGACGGTGTCACCTACATCGATGATTCGATGTTTTTAAGAAAAAACGTCGATGTATTGATACCTCGCCAATGTTTTTTTCCGCTCTGGTGTGCAGACCTCATAGCCTATTCCCCGTTATATTTCTGTTTTTTCCAAGTAAAAAATGTATTTTAATTGCAATTTATTAAATTTGTCGTTTTGATTTAAAAAATAATTTGTTTTATTTTAAAAGCTATTACGAACATGGCAACCATAAAAAAAAAAACAAAAAAAATGTTTTTTTGCTCCTCCGGTTTGTGCGTCTACCGGCTATAACGACGTAAAATCGTCGGTCCCTTGAAAGTCGTTATAACCG
>VNJV01004690.1:0-30179 GCA_008042635.1 Drosophila nikananu | reverse complement strand
CCCAAAACAGAAAACCAAGCCAACGGTGGCTCAAATTGAAAATTAACTTAGCGGAACTGGAAATTTTTTTTTTGGAGGCGTGTGAACCTCACTCACACACCTCAGAGCTCTTTGGCAAAAAAATAAAATGTATACAAATAAAACAGAAAAACGAAAATAATGTCGTCTGCGCGTTTTTTCGGAGGCTCTCTCTCCCTAATGAGCATAGATCATTTTCAGTCTGGTCGAGGAACAAATTTCAGACAATTAGGAGAAAACTCAACTGAAAGAATACAACAAATTTTAGCCAGGGAAAACTACAATCATAATAGAGTTATAAAAGAGGGAATAAAGAAGAAATAGTAAGTGGGACTTTCGTTTTGTTTTTCCAAAGGGTGTACACAAAATAATGATTAAAACTATTTTGTTATAAATCTTATATTTCTTAGTTATAATTATTTTTATGTAAGTTTTGCTTCAATGATTTTTAAAAATTTTGAATTGGTGTATTTTATCTTGATCTCAAAACTAATACTTTTCCTAATCACTGTAACTTTTCTATATCATTCTAAGAAGGTGTTCTCCCTGGTTTATTGCCTCCAATTCTTTTCTAGGATTATCTGTAACTTTAATTTAGGTTCCAGGAATACAATCTAGCTGCAGGACAACGGCGATTGCTATCGGTTTCTACTCCCTTCCCCCCAGAACTCCAATGGCGGCCAACAGGAAACGCTCACTCAGCAACACAAAAAAGGCGCGAAGCCATCGATTTGTGGGCGGTGGGCGGTTCGTAAGGGGGAAGTTGGTTCCGTGGATGGACGGTGACGAAGAGTGGCGGTAACACCCACGCACTCCGTAAAATACCAACCAGAGCGGCAACTATCAGGCAACCCCCGCCAAAATACATTCATTAAAAACGCATTAGAAATGACATTAGAACAAATGTCCAAGGGGGAACAACCGTCGAAAAAAGATGGAAGAAATTACTTAAATAAAGCATAAATCGAAATGGTGGCTAGGGTATGCGCGGTACTTTCCTTACAATATTTTATTGGACTTTGTTAAGAGAATTTCCATAAATCTCTATGAAGTTTAGTTGACATTTGAAGCAGAATTTTAAAGTTTATACGTGTGTAATATAGATGGAATTTAGTTGAGATTGATTTGATATATATAAATAAATTGATAAATATATATAAATATACAAATTACTACTTTAAATTATGCAATAAAATAGGCCTCTAGAAAATACATAGTATATAGTTAGATCTATAAATCGTAATCCATCTAATTCAAGCTTCCTTGCTTTAAATGTTGTGAGAAAAGTGGGTGACTTTCAACGGCAAAAAAGTTTAGTAATATGAAATTCGATTGGTTTTAGGAATACATTGTCTGTCAGGTTTGCTTGTTATTTCTTTGAAAATAAATATGATTAAGTTTTATAAAATTATATTTATTATCAAGATTTTAAATCCTATTGTCCTATCGACCATGTAATAAATCCCCACTAAAGCCTCAAAGAAAGTGTTTTGTAAAGTTCAGTAAATAATACTTACTGTGCTGATGATAGCTGGGATAGTAGCGCCGGTGGTGTCCATTGCTCTCGAGGGCGTAGAAGGCGCTCATGTCGCTGCTGTCCAGTCCGGAACCGCCGCCGCCGCCAAGGGCCGCTCCCACGCTGCTGCCCGCTGAACTGGCGCCGCTGGAGAGGCTGTGGTGGCTGTGGGCCAGGCTGCTGCCGGCGCTGCCAAGGCCGTTCGTTTGGGGCGAGACGCCGCCCCCATTGCCGCCGCCGCCGGAGGAGCCGCCGCCTAAGCGCGGACTGTCATACCAGCTGCGAGCGGCAGCCTCCGCTGTTGAGGTCATATCCATTTCGAGTATAATTTTGAAAGCTTTTCTGTGCTACCGGGGGCCAGGAATCGAGTCGGATCGGATCGGATCGGATCTCTGTGTCGCTCTCTAAATCTCTATGCTAAGCTGGGGAGGTCTTCGGGCTGGCTCCCTCAATTGCTACGCATTTTAACCGCACAATAACTCTCGCGCTCTGCAAGTCAAGAAATTTCAACTTTAGCAACTGAAGTTGTGTTTTACTTTCTGTATTTTATTTTGGTTGTCTGCTGTTGATAAGATTTTAACGGTAGCCGGCGTTATCACTCGCTCTCATTCTTATCGCGGGAGCTTTACATTTTTGTTCAATTGTTTTTATGGCTTTATGGGTGCGGTGTACAGTTGTACAGGATAACCACGAGTTGATTTACGATTGGACTTTTGGATCCGCTCCGGCTGGTGCGGAGAGTGCGAGTGTTTTTGGTGTGTGGGAACTGCCAAAAATAGAGGAAAGCAAAACGTATTTTTTGGCATTCATTGGTTGATTGATGGATGACCGCCCAGGGGATCTAATAAACATGTCCCCGCACAATGGCCTTGTGGCACTGTCACAATGTTTACACACACAGCAGACAAAGGCAGGCACAAAGGAGAAATCCTGGGGATTTCGGCAACCGAATCTGCGGGATGTCAGGAGACGGCGCCTCCTGCGCGGGAAGCAGGTGAAACTGAGTGTGCGTGTGCGTGTGTGTGGGCGCAATCTGGGACGAATTAGAGATTTATCGTAGAGCTCGAATTGCTGGCTGGTCGACTGCCGAAGAAAGAGCCTCAAGGCGTATCGCGCACAGACAACTCCCCCCTTTGATTTAGACAGGTAGCCACATTTTTTGGGGAATTTTGGGGGCTTATCAGCGATAGATAGCGAGGAGTGTGTGTGTGTGCACTGCACTCGATGATTTCTTTTCGAAACGATTATTATCAACGGGAGTTCTTTCTCGACTCGACTACGACTACCTCTTCTGTTTGCCCCGCTTGTTTGCTTTGGCTTCGAGAAATTAATAGTACAACCCGCGTTCGGACTCTATCTTTAAGGTGCCAGATGCCTATCGCTCAATTGACAATTGCGCTACAGAAATGGGCGATAAGGCAACATAATTTGTTACCTCCCGAGGAAGGTGCAAGAAAAACAAATAAGCAGACTTTTTGATTCTCCTCCCGCTGCTGCTGCTGCTGCTGCCCTCCGTCGAAAACTCAATCAATTTATCTATCTATCAGAGGCGCAGCGATAACTGGAGTGGAGTAAAGGTGGAAATAAAAAAAAAGCAAACACTTTTCATTAAATGTCTTCGTTTCGGTTCTTGTTTTTGTTGTCCAAAGTTGATAGCAATAAATTGATAAGCGCAAAGTGCCAGATTTTTCGAACGCCGTGTCAGCAATTTTTGGGTTTTCCGGCTCTGATCGTTCGATAAGGATAATGAACTTTGGGGGGATAGCGGCGGGCTAGCGTTAAAATCTATTGTACTGTGGGTTATTTCCAAATTGGTTTCTTGGTTTTTTGCGTTTTTGTCACTCGCTGTTGATCTTACATTTCATTCAAAAACACTTTCGAGTATTAGTCACACTGCTTGGTTTTTCTGGGTGTTTTCCTTTGTTGTTTCTTATTTTTGATACATTTGTTTTGTTTGGTACACTGAGCTCTCTGAATTTTTGCCGACGCGTTTTGAGCTTTTGTTTGTTGTTGGTGTTGGCGACCGCCGCGAGTCGAGAATCGAAAGACGAACGAACGAGCGAAACGGGGCGCACGAACAATCGACGATAACACGCTTGCAAACACGTCAACTGTTGAAATCGAACTGAACGAACACGAGCAAACAGGAAAGACCAGCGCGCTGCTTGCTCGCCCACCAACACAGACGCGCACGGGCACACGCACACGGGCCGAGAGGGAGCGCGAGCGTGTGAGCGAGAGAGGGGGAGAACCCGTTTGCCGAGGGCCGGCCTTCGTGCGTGAGTGTGAGTGTGCTGGCACATACAAGATGGTCGCTTTGTCAAGCAGTGCGGCCGGGGGAGCGAGAGAGATGGCCGTTGTTTCCCGAGCGGACAATATGCCTGTCACACTTCCGCTTGGCGAGCGGGGCGTGTTTTTTTGCAGGTAACCGGTTGCAGTTGCAGTGGCTGCTGTTGTTGCTGTTGTTGCCCTCTCCGCTCGAGTGCATCGTTCAATAATCTCTCTGCGGCACGCCTCTCTGCACTTGACACACACATTTGCGTTGCGTTTTGGTTGTCTGTTCCACGCTCCACGCCGCTCTCCATCCTTCTTCCTCGCCCGCTGTCAAACAGTGACAACAATCATCGATCGTTCCGTTTGTGATTATGTGGTTTATTTATGGGCTTTAACATGTGTGCAGATTTGTCTGACGATTTTTGAGTTATGTTTGTGTATGCGTATACCAGGGCGTGAGAGAGGGATGGCTAGCTGCGGCACACACACACTGGCCCTCACACAGACGGGGCTAAATTTGCATAAATTAGCAGCTGGAAATTAAGAGAACTACACATCCCCCCTCGCACAGCATCTTTTGCGAAAAGATAGTTCCTATCTAGATGCAAATTATTAATATGGAGCTCATATATTTTCGCGGCAACTTGGCTCCTTCGCTTGTGCGTATTTATTGTACATCTGCTGCGCATAAACAGCTAGCACACACACACACGGGCGCGCCAACGAGAAGGAAGTCGAAGACGTGTGCAACATTTTGTTTTTTTTATTTGCCACAGTTAAACTTCTAAATAGTAAACTTTTTGAGGTCGAATTTGTTGACATAAACTTGGGTAAATTGGGTTGATATAAATTGTTGGATTCTGTTGGAAAAGCGGAAAGATTTGTGAAAACAAACAATTTATCTTTTTTACAATATTTGGATTGTTTAGTAATCATTAATATTTAAGATATTTCTGAAGGAAATAAGTTCTAAGCTAAGGATTAGCATAAGTAATTTACAATCTTATGTTTGTCCAAGGGAAAATTAGAAAATCAGGAGAAAAAGTTTCATCCGAATACCAGAAAGTAAACAATAAGCTTATGAGATTTACTAAATTTTACCAATTACAAAAATGAATAAAAAGACTAAATATATTATAGTCTGTAGTTTATAACTTTATAACATACCATCATATCCTTAGCTTTATATGACAAGGAATTTCCCAATAAAAATTGTTTACCAACTGCAAGAAAAGCTTAATTTCCATAAAACAAATTTTTTATGAGACTGCGGATGAGGTCTGAGTGGCAGAGGTTCGACTGTACACTTGCCCCCGCATTGATTTTCGCATTTAAGAAGCAAACTTTTTGGCGCCAAAGGGTTAAGTGGGGCTGCACCTGTGCACTGCCAAAAGGATGTTATCTCAGGTGGGGGGGACTGTGAAGGGGATCGGCGTGGAGAGCACAGGAAAGACAGCTGCGAAACTTACCGAAAGTTTCCCAGGCCGACTTAATTCCACATGAATATTTTTGAATACATTTGGGATTCTCGCATTGATCGTTTTCCAAGGCATTTCATAAGTTCATATTGCCGAGATACGGATCTGGCCAGATCTGGCCGGGTTTATGGCCGAAATAAACCGTTTGTCAAAGCCCCGGGCTGACTACCTAAGTAGTTTATGTATGTAAATACCTGCGACGCAGATAGCGCTGTTGATAGTTACAGATACATAATTCGAGATAAAGACACAACCCGAGACCCGGGCTCCCAAAGACACCGAGCGGCTGCCAAAATATATTTGTATTTAAGAAAAACCTGTAACTAAAATCAGATCAACAAACGGTGCGAACACCAAACACGAGCGACGAACCACAGAAGAGACAGAAACAAACAAGCCACAGAGGAAAAAAAACACCAACAACAAAACACAGAGAAGAAAAACAAACACCAAACAACACACAACAAACACTGTGGTGTTGGTGTCGCCGCCAGAACAACGCAGGCAATCTGCCAGACGATCTATAGTGCAAGGATATACTATACCTATCGGATACGGATAGGATAGCGAAGTAAGCCGTCGCCAGGGCAAGATCTTCGATTAGATGGTTTTGGTATGGGTAATGAATCTGTGTCCACAGATTAGATAACCTAGCACTTGATCATATGGCGGCAATTTCCACTCGCTGGTGTCAACATTTTACCTAATTACGGATACAGTATCCATTCACGGACAGATGTACATATGCCATTATAATTAATCGATTCTTACCAAAGATGATCTCAATTCAGAATCCATCAAACAAGAGAGTGTTTTATTATATTTTCTTAGTTCTGCACTAAACGGAAAACAGTTAAATTACTTTGGAAAGTTCTTGAATTTATATAAATCTATGTATATCTAATAAACGTAATCTCTTCTAAGACTAGAATAGTTCATATTATAGGGTCACTCGATATCAAGAAATTAAGCTTTAAATCTAAGACAGCTAATAATTACAAATTTAATTCAGTTTGCTCACTTCAGAATTAATTCCAAGATGGTATAATCGTAAGATTTTTAGCAAGTACATCGAACCACTATAAATATTATTTATATTTAAACTGCGATTTAAATTTCTGACTGATATAAATCACCTGAAGTCCCTCAGCAATTCGAACGCTTTGAGACAGCACTGGAATGCCAGCGCGGAAATCTCAATGGGTTTTGGGGTCTCAGCGATAAGATTCCCTCAGTCATGTCTACTTATGGGTATCAAAATGGATGAATTGTCACGTCTGCCTGTCGAGCACTGGGAACTCAACTGGTAATCGCCAGATGATAAGTTCACGTCAGCCTCAATTGGTTGAGGAAGTTGTAGCAGGCGTACAGGTGGCACCTCTCGATAAGGATTTCAGTTTTCAGTATCTCCTCAGAGATACCAAAATACTGCTATCAATAAGTGAATAAATCGAGTTTCGTTTTTCAAGTGGCAAAAGTTTTTAATCAACTTGGAAAACATTATCCTTGTGGAGTTTTTACATTCTATTTAAAAAGGTACATGCCTCTTTCGGATTTAAGTTTTAAATGACTTTCTTCTGGCTTGTAGATTTTTGTTTTAATTGTACTAACCGCCTCCCTAAGCGAGCACAATGGAAAGCATGTACTTTTGCTGTGCCTTTGACTTTTCCTTCTGATGCACAGTTTTCCAGCACGTGCGCAGCTTTTCCGGCTCCGTCTGACTGCCGCGATGGTGCCTCCAGTGGAACGCCGTCGAGCAGACAGATGGTGGGGGTATATAAGGGAAAACATATATACATAGGATCCAGACACGGGCCAACGTCATGCCCGAACTATAGACCATGTCTGCTCATTTCCCCTCCCACGTAGACCCCATTTCCCCCCCCAGTCTTTCTACCCCTTTGAAAGTCCGACGCACGTTGCGTGTAATTCCGATTTTAATCGCATAAAAATGTTTTGTTTATATGTATAATTTAGTTTTAACAATTTGCGTTAACCTTTTGTTACCATTTTTAATTTGCCGAGCGCTCGCTTGCTCAGGTTGTTAAGCTCGTACTTCTATTCGGGTTAGTTCATAAGCAGCAACAATTAAATGCTCCATAAAATCGGTTTAAATACGCGCTCAGTTTGCCTTGCTCCGCTATGGTATATGCATATATGTACATATATAGCCATATAGACGGTTATTATTGCCGAGCTCGGTTGTTGTTATAATTATTGTCATGCGATAGAAATCAACGACATTTTTACAGCATTTAAACAAAGCATAAATTCTGATTTAGTTCCAAAACTGTCGCCGGATTCTGTAGAATGCATATTGCATAAACAACAGACTAAAATAGAGCAGCTATATCATCATCAGTATCAAAGTCAGAACCAGTATCAGTGGCAGACATGCTTTTAAATACAATAAAAATTCTATTTAAATTGCCACCAGTAATTGCATATCTCTCTGTCTGCGATTCCCTCTATTGTGCAAATTATTGAGGCCATAAATGTATTTCTGAGCACGGGTCCACACAATTAACTGGGAAATGCTAACGAATGTTTGCACAGAATAATTACAGTGTCCGAGATTGATTCGGCTCAAGGAATGTAATTCATTATTGATTTAAAGATACTAAATTCGGATTTTCCCCCATACAACTTGATTTGCTTGAATTAAAAATGATTGCTGACAACACTGCTGTTCTGTGATTTCTATTTTATATTTTTAGTAGTCATGCATGATAGACCATTGGGAGTTATAAATAACTTCTCTCAACTAGCTCACCCAATGAAGCTTAACTGCAATGTATTTAACTAACTCTGGTTTAAATATAAAAATAAATATATGTATTTATTTTTCGGTGGTGTGGTTGATATACCAGTTGTTCTTATATATTATTTACATATAGCTTTCTGTCTAGTTTTTTTGGTATCCCTTTATCCCATCCAAATCCCTTTCCTGGCTCGTCCTGTCATCAATTTATTTTCCCCATTTATGTGCATCTCCCTTGGCAATAATCGCCAAACATTCGCGCCTCTCCACATTTTGCTGCAATGGCTGCTCCTTGGCCTTCCATTGCTGTTGATTTTGTTATAGGCTGAGTATATAATTTAATAACTATAACAACAAAGCGCCAACATAGCGGCAACCACGATTCAGGGGGGTTCAGTTCATATGTCATGTGCCAGTTTTTTGACTGCAATGCAGCGCCAAGGCCCCCACATTGACTGCCCCTCCTCGCCAGTCCTTCCTTACGCCGTATTTGCCCCCTCCTTTGCCGGCTTTTACATCCCTTACCCCATTTATTACCCCTTCTCTTGGCCAATGCCGGCCATGCGTTCTAATTTCATAATAAACTTGGCTGCCAGCAACGAACGACGGCGGCTAAAATTGGCTGGATGCAAAACCGCAACGGGTGTAAATTTCAGGGCCCCTCGCCGCGCCTGGAAAGGCCCCCTTCCTGCTGCAACCGCCAATGGCGGCACATCCTGTGCAGCTCGTAAGCACCTCATGCGCCAGGCTATAAATGTAAATTGCCTAAATGGGCAAAAGCTCGAGCATACGTTGGCCAGGACATGGATACGTTACGATGGAAGGAGCGGTGGCAGGGCCGGGACTCCTGGTCACTGGCATCGTAAATGAAATCAGTTGGTGCGCGAATCCTGCATGGGTCAATTATGCAAATGTCCTGCACTCGACTCGACTCCGCTGGTGCTTACATGTCCATATATCTATGTGCCTGTGCATATCCCCCCTGGGGCCAGGACATTGCAGAACGAAAGTGATTTGTGGCCGCCCGGCAGTGCAAATCTGTTTTCATATTAAGTATTTTAGCGGCAAATTAAGTTGGACGTGGGAGCACCCGAAATGAACCAGCGACTGTGGGGATTCAAACGAAATATACTAAATACTTTCTGCGTTTGAAATGTAATGCCCAGATTTTCAACTTTCACTCGGTGCGCCCCGAGCAGAGGAGAGCTTTCCATTTCAACCCTCAAAAAGTTGCAGTTTAGCAGCCCAACAAATGCCCGGACACGTATGCGAAATGGATGATGATGGGTGGTGGGAGGAAGGACACACTGCAACAAACAAAAGATCTGTCTAGGCTCGGACCAAGGACTCTCTGCCGCTGCTGAAGTTTGCTGTCTCATACATTTCAAGCACGTTCGTCACAGGAGGGGACTTGGGATAGTAGGAGTTGGGCCCAAAAAGTAAGAGGGGCTCGGTTAATACACGATTGTTTCTTGGAAAAGAACATTACAATTGAAAATTTACAGATGTTATTATGTAGTTAAAATGTTTAAAAGAAATTTTACCTCATTAAGAAAATACTTAGAAAAAAAATTCAAAAGCAAACATTGAATATACATTTTATTTAATTTAAATGTATACTACTTTCTTGTATCCTCTTTAAGGAAATACTTCGTAAAAGATTCCTAAAACAAACACTCAATAGATTTTTATTTTTTTAAACACCTTGTACATTTAGTTATTTAATTATTTAGCTTACACAAATCTCTACTTAGCATTATTTAAGAAAATCTCTTTTTACCGCAGAAATCTCTACATAATACCAACAATTTTGGGCCCTTTCACTCTGACCCCTCGAGGTCGCTCCTGGGTCACCTCCATTGTTTGTCCATCGTCTGGGCAAGGGGGCTTCCATTCTTTCGTTCATTTTTCTTCCTTCTTTTTTTTGCCAATTCATGGAGCTTTGTCTGCCTCGTCCCGTGTCCTGCGTCCTGGCTGCCTCGTCCTTCGTGCTTTGTCCTGGCCAATACGCTTGGCAAATAGCTGGGCAGGGCCGCCGCTCGTCGAGTCCTCAGCTCCTCATACATATGCATGCGAGTTTTCCGCTTTTCCACTTTTCCACGCCGAGCACGAGCCCCGAGCCCGAGGACGATGTCTGGCCGTCAGGATGTCGGCTTCCGCCGTACGTTCCCGGTCCTGTACGATGGTGTTTGTGAGTGTGTGTGGGCAGGTCCTGCTCCTGAAAGCTTGGCTAAGCACCTGAGCAAACTTATTGTTAGCCTGCGCATTGTGTTCGATCGGAGCGAAGTGGGAGCGTCAAGGTTAACATGGCGCTGTCCTGGGCAAAATTACGACGTGTCTGCCAGGATAATTTTACGATTTCCTAGCCAGCCGAGGAGCGATTGCGGGGAATCCTCTAGGCCATTAAGCAATCAGCCCGTACAGAGCTCTCCTCTCAACACCTACGACAGAAAAGGGAAACCGAGGCAGATGAGACACCATCTTTTGTGATGAACGCTGCCATGTCGCAGATACAGATGCAGATTCGGCCCCAGATACGGATCCAGATTCGGGCCTTGCAAATTACTTAAAAAAATACACACCAGGGTCGGGGGGACGTCGCACAAAATCTCAACTGATGGCCGTCCACTCGAGCTGATGAGACGCTGGCGATAAGGACGATAAGCGCTTACGCATTTCGCCATACAGATCCCAGGATTCGAGGTGAAGGGAAGACCAGGGGAACCAAGCCGGGACCACGTAGGGCCGGAACAACAATAGCCAAGCGTACACTCAGCGAAAATCTGTTCAAAAATGGAACTAAAAGGAGCAATTTTTTATTGTTAGTGATATTAAAATGGTTGGGAAATACATTAAATTTAAGGGGTCTAAGTTAGTTTATATGGTTTAAAGTTAGATTTTGTTTAATTAGAGCACTTCTTCTACATTTATTTTCTCCCTACAGGCACACTTTTCTTTCCAGTGTGGCAGAACAAGAGAGTTAACGCTTTTCCCTCTCTCTGTCCTCTTTTTTTTTGCGATTGCTGTGATCAGATAGGCGATCGTGTGCGACGGGGCGTGCGGGAAGCGAACTGTAGGGGTAGAGACCCGGGGACGGTCAAAGGAGGAATGGGGTGGGATGTTTTTAAGGGCGTCCCAGGGGTAGGGGCAGCGGGAACGAGTCTCGGATCTGCGAGCGGCAAGTAATTTGATGTCATATTGTGTCACACACTCTGTTCCAAAGAGCCAGAGATAGATGCTCGCTGATAGCATCGAGATACGAGGAGAAGGAGGAGAGATTTCTGTCGGGGATCTCTGTAGTCCTCAGATGATCAGAAGCCATGTCCTTGTTGGCTCCGCTCCTGTTTGTTTATGCCCATAATCGTAGGCGTTGATTCGGTCTGGGTTTTCGGTGGATCAGAGCATCCTTTACCAGCCACTCGGCTGATACACTCGTTGCACAACCGAAATCTGAGAACGGCAATGAGCGGAATTACCAGAAGAAATACAACAAATCCCACAACTTATGTCACTCTTTTGATGATTGAAAAAAGACCGACATCCAAACTGTTATGCAGCAAGGCACCTCTTTATATAAAACATTAAGAAAATAGTTGTGGGGTTAATAAAATAAGCGAACGAAGGCTGAATATAATCAATTTTAATGTAGCAATCCAGTTTGTTAGGATAACAAATTCGCAAGCAAGTAGATGCCTTGATAAAAGCGGCTCTTAAAGCCATAGGAATTTCTAATTAGGCTGGTGTTAATTATTTCCAAGATCAAGTTTAATTTATACAAATTAATATTCCTGTATGTGAATTATTAAAAACGGGAGAAGGTAAATATAAAAGATTACTGGTGTAGAGGTTTTCAGAAAGAGAAATGTATTTATTGTAATATTAAAATTTTTATACACTACCTATTTCATTTATGTTCTAAAGAAAAGAAAGGATATTTTTAGCATATGTTTGGGATACTTATTGTTCTAGAACTCTCAACCAGAAATGGTCAAAACCCTAACTACTGAACACTTAAGACCCCCTGTAAGTGCCCTCTCCAATTATTCGTTTAATTCAACTGATTTTGGGCAGACATTACTTTCTTTGGCTTACGGGATTACGTTTACGTATTTGTTTTTTTATTTTATAGATTTTTCCTTTCGCACGCGTTCATTTTCATGGCCTTTGTTGTTGGCTCGCAGCGTCTGCGGCGCTTCTTTAATGGTTGATGGTTAATGGTTAATGGTCAGTCTTGAGGTCTTCCAGATCCAGTCTCCTGGTCTCTCAACCTTTACGAGCTCGTCACTTTACGATTATTTGCTGGTTTTCGAGAGCATGAGTGTTTTGGTTTGGTCTTGCGTGGCGCATACAAATGATTTGATTTGCCTGAGATTTTCGGTGAACGACGCGTCTCTGTATATACAGATATCGCATGAGCCACACGCTGCTCTGCTTTTAAGCATGATTTTGGAGTTACTTCATTTGTCACTCTGGATTTTTTCGGTTTTATGGCTTTTCCCGAGAATTTGCCACAGCAGCCAGCCGAAAAGTTGACGCGTCGTCGGCTATTGACTTTGATTTTAATGGCCCTGTCCCTCCTTGCCTGTCTTTTGCCTAATTTCACTTGGCCCACGCGGCCACTGACCAACAGTTAACAGCTAACAGCCGCCCCCTCTTTAATTTCTGCCCCCGATTAACACACGGCGAGAAAATAAGATCATTATAGGATTAATTTTTTAATTTATTCAAATGAGAAACAATACATAAAATCTGTACACATTACATATCTTAAATTGCATAATATTAGATAAATGAAAAAATTGATTATCATGGAAGTCTTTTAATAATCTGAGGATATGAAGAAAATCAAAATATTTAAAGGAAATTTTGTATATTGATTCAAGTATGTATTTCCTTTCTCTACTATAAATCCTTAATTTCTATAATTTATTCTTGAGTTATCCTGAAAGAGGAGAATGTATTATAAAAAAGTTCTTAGAAAAATTCGTTAGCGATAGAAATCATATTGTTAAATTATATTTTGTATCACAAATATAATTAATTTTGTTCAGTGCCCTTGAAGACTTTCTTTAACCGTATTTTATTAGTTTGGTATCTGACGGATGGCTGTACTTGCTAATGAATTCATTTTAAGTAGTTCGCCGCATTCCAATTGCTCGGTTCGATTTGTATCTAAAAGTGCCTTTTAGACTGTGATTAGTTTTAATGGCCGGTTTTAGTTTTAGTTTTTACTGCCTGCACCAAATCGAATCGAATCAACACTCCATCGACAAAATTAAATTGCTATTTTAATGAGGCCCAAGAGCGCAGTTTGATGAAAAGTTAGATTCCAGGGATCGGAGACCTGGGACATCCGAAAAAAACGAGTGGAAATGGAAAACCATTTGACGCCCAATAAGCGACGAATAGTTTCTGTGACTTTTTCGCAAATGAAGCAATTAACACGGCCCAGAAAAACAATAACCGAAAGCAGCGAAAAATGAATTGATGCAAACATTTTTGCGCAAGGCCATCGGAGAGTAAACACCGCTAACTGTTATTTATCACTCGCCTGTGTGTGTGTGTGCGTATCTGTGTGTCAAGCATGTGTGTGTGCGGGCAGGCGGGTGTGTGTGAGAGCGCCCCAAAGTCTACGCCATCAAATGTTTTTAGCCCGCATAAAAAGCCAGGCGCAAAAACTTATCAAAGATGCAAATATGTTCCGGGCATCGGGCTTTAAGAGAAGGGTCACAAACTTTTGGCTGTTCAATACAGCAAATCAATTTCCATTGTCTGAAGTCAGCAAAACAAAACAAAAAATAAGTTTTTTAACCACAATATTAAATATATTTAAAAATTTAATTCTTAATAAGGTAATTCCTGAAATAAATTCAAGTTTTTTATTAAATTCCACAAAGCTCATAAGCTGGCACATTGAAAACCCGCAAACTTAAATTTTCCTGAAAAAAAACCCCGAAACCTTTGTCCAAAAAAGGTGTCACACACACACACGCAGCATACAAAGTAGCACTCGCGCACACACATGCGAGTGTTGGTGCAATGCAAATATTTTTGACGTTCACTGAACTTTTGCAAAAGAGAAAATTATGCAAGCTTCCCGCAGTCTGTGTGCATATGTATGCGTGTGCGTGGCTGTGTGTGCGTGTGACAGCTGTGTGACAAAAATTATGGCAAACAACAAAAGCCTGGCAAAATGCAAAAAAAAAAAGATGAAAAGAAAAGAGAGGAGAAACGAAAAACTATTTTTCGCAGCCGCCGAGGCGACAACAACGAACATCTGCAACAACAGTTGCTGCGGCTCAGAGAGAGAGAGAGAGAGAGCGCGCGCCCGAGAGTGCCACAGAGACGCTCTCCCACTGCGCACACGCCGTAACCAATGAGAGAGTCAATGAAGTGTCAAACGAAACGCCGCCCAAATCAAAAATGGCGAGTTTTGGAAAGAGACGGCATGAGACGGTCACTATGCTCGTCTCGCTCTGTCTGCTGCGGGACTAAGAGCTTGGCAAGCAAGCAGTGCAAGCAGTTCAAACTGTGGTCATCGGCGAATTACGAAAATTATCCTGCAGGAGATGCTGCTGCTCCCTGTTGTTGTTGTTGTTGCTGTTTCTGCTCCTGCTGTGTCTGCTGGCAGTGCAATCCTTTCCTTTGCTTATTTGATTTCAATTTCAATTGCGGCGCATCCTTTTGACGTCCTTTATCAGCCGGCTAGGTGAACCTGTCGCCTTTGTTTGTCATGATAATTGCATTTGTGTGAGATCTCCACAACGCCACAGCCGCCCCCCTCCCACCGCTGTGGCCACCATCAACACACTCCTTTGTCATTTATCAAACATTTTTTCCTCCGATTTCTTTTTGGCTGAACTTTGGCCGACAAAGCGTGCAGCGCATGCAGATTAACTTTTCACCTGTTCCATCTGTACAGAGAGGAAAACATGAATTCAGAGATGTCGCAAAATTAAACAGATCACAAACAAACATCGATATGAATTTGATCAATGATTTTGGAGAGAATTTTCAAGAATAAAAATTCATGATTGACAAAAATTAATACCGTTTCGTTGTCTCTAATTTATGTTTTCAATTATAAAAGTCTAAACCATTTTGCAAATGTTCAAAAGTAGTTAAATTTGAATGGGTTACTAATGGGTTATATTAATAATTAATTAAAACTGAATTTAATGTTACCCTTAGAAAACTAATTCAACGTATCCAAATTCGTTAATTTTCCCTGTGTACAGGTGAGATGGGTGGTTAAAAAAAGGGGCTTAAATAGGGAAGGGAGAGCAGTAGCAATCAGCCAGAGTTGTCATTGAGTTGCTGCTGATTGAAATGCCGTTTGTTTCATAAGCTCGCCTTTCATTATTATTGCTCGCTCATTCACACAAGCCACAAAAAGCGAAACAATGCGAAAATTTTAATGAAAATTGTCGCTTGACTTCATTTTAACTGCTTCTGTGTGGGTCTCATTGATAACAAAAGGGAAAATCCAGTCAGCAGCTGGCAACCAGCAACAATATGCTGATGTCCCAACAGCAATCAGTTTATTTAATGTCAAAATGTGTCATTTAAATGTAATTAAAACAAATGAACCTTTAATTCTAGCTCTACTTATAACTATAGGCGGAATATTTATTATTTCAATTAAACTCCATCAAATTATTAAATGAATCAAGCTCCAAATAACTTAATTTATACTTATAATATAGCTAAATCTAATCAAAGTTTCTTTGTCATTAAATTCAAAAAAACTAGAAACCATCTAAATTTTATGAATTATCGCTTAATAATTGCAACAATATGCTGATAGCCAAACTCGCAATTATTTTTTTTTTTACTTTTGAAAAATAATAAACTCATAACAATTGAATTGGCAGCTTTAAAGAGCCCCGATAAAATGTTCGCTGCACTCTCCCCCCATTTAGGGTTAAATCGCCGATCAAAAAGCGCAAATAAAAATTTAATAATTGTGTTAAAATATTAAACTGACAACAATTGGCTGGCCCGAACGCAAAAGCCGCAAAAAGTGGCCGTCGCAGAGATTTTAATCCGCCGATAAGGACTCAAATCCGAACTCAAATCCCGCCAGCAACCCTCGCCGGCAGCAACCCCCCCAGCAGAGTAGCAGAAGGATGTGCGGTGCGTTCAGAAAGGGGGAGGTTGGCTGGTATTAAGGCCTGACAAATCCTGCCAAGGCTCGAGCTCGTCCTGAATCAGATTCCCCCCCAGATTCGCTCGGCAATCTCGGATTCTCATTCTCGTATCGACGATTGCATCGTTCTATTAAATTACCAAAAGGCAAACGACAAACGGCAAACGTGTGCTGGGTCCTGCGGCCCGGAGGATGGGGTTTGGGATTGGACTGGTATTGGGTTGGGGGGGAAAGTGGGCTAAAGTGGGTGGTGGCTTCGGCTTAAGCTGGGGGAATTGCCTGGTCGCAATTGAGATAAGATTCCCTCGGCCGAGATACAAGATATGTCATGTATCTCGCACACGAGAGCCAGCCAACGAATCAAAACCAAATTACATCAAATTCTCATCCTCGGCTGCCTGCTGGCTGGCAAATAATTATAAAAGTCACAGCAGACAGGCAGCCGATCGAAGATAGAACATGCATTGAACGCTGATGGAGGGGGTGGCCCTAGCGGGGCAGGTAGTCACATGCACTGAACCAAATACGTGTGACTTGCACGACCAATTACCACAGTGAACTCAATTAAGATAATGAAGTTGCATGACAGTTTTTAATTGTTTGCAATGTGTAATCGTAAAATTTCTAAACTTGTTAGCACTCTGTATTTAAAGTGTAAATATATTTAAACCAACTACATAAAATAGGAAAAATGTATGCATTGCCCTTGTTGGATAGATTCTTAAACAAGCATCAGCTCTTTTTTAAAATATGTAATATTTTGTAATTTTTAAAGTAACTACTGTTACTTCCAACTCAGCAACACTAACTTCAACTATACTTCCTATAAGAATAAACACCTTAAACCCCCAAATTTCTAGCTGTGTAAAATCCCGGACTAATGCAGGTTCTATGCTGGCAAAGCGGATGCCACGTGTGACTAATAGAAATTTGCATGCGCAATTATTTGAACAAACCGCAGCAATTACACGGCAGCAACACGCAGCAGCAGCAGCAGCAGCAGTGGCAATCGACAGACAGGCTAATTAGAAAAGAAGTACACTTGGGAAACACAAGAGAGGGAAGTTCCGGAACAGAAGAGGATGTATGGAGTTGTAGCCGCCACCGATTCTCTATTTGTGCGAGACCGCAGCGAATCGATTTGGGCATTTTATTGCCCATACAACGTGCTGGTCCTGCGAGCAATTTGTGCATCGTTAGGGGTTACTGCAGGGCTCTGTGGATGTTGAAACACCTCCACCACTGGAAATGCCACACCCCAAGCCGATTGTTGTGATTTGTTGTGACATCTTTGGCCGAATGTTGTTATGCAAAAATTAGGCGCATAATTTTATTGCAATTTTTATGATCGACCAGCGGCCTGTGTGTCTGTGTGGGACTGTGAGAAAGTTTTCTCTGAACCTGATTCGATTTTAATTGTGAGAAACTCGCTTCTCCAAATTGGAATTATGAGCCATTACGGTGGGAGCGCTCCTTTCGGTGAAAATTATGATAATTTCATTTACTGGGAATCCCTTCTTATTCATTTCTTTTCCCCAAACAATGGCCGGGAATGTCTGCACCTGACAAAGGGGGAAAATCGTGAAAAGTGCCTTTCATGTTTGACAAAAAATGCAGTGACAACAAAGCCAAACCAGAATCCTTGCACTGATTTTGGGCACTTAAAGGTTCACGACAGCCACGAAAACAAACAAACACAATTTTGCTTTCTATTTTTTCTGTGGATTTCGGAGGGAGGGAAATTGATGAAAAACTGTCACATCATCGGGTCTCCTTGTGTTGCATTTGCTGGGCTTTGATGTTGCGTATCCCATTGTGCTGGTGTCCTGTCAAAAGGATTTTCCCCTGGAGCATTGGATTTCACGGTGCTCACTCCCCTCACAATCATTCCGATATACCTGTCGTCCATGATGTCTTCTTGTTATTGTTGATTGTTTTGCCAAAACACTCGACACACTTTTCAAAAATGGAAACTGAGAGAAAAATTTGTGAAGAGTTTGAATAAAGTGTTTGTGAAATTAAAGGAATTTATTCTATGTTTTAAAAACTTCACTTAAACTAAACATGAAACTCAGCAAATTTCTGATTTCAATCAACTTTAATTTAAACATATCCCAATCTCCAGGGTCAATCAATGGATTTTCCTTCTGTACTTAGCGGGTTTGAGTCTCCAAACCTCTTCCTATGCCTCCAGTCAACACCTGAAATAGGAGAGCTGCGAATCCTTCAAGTACAGTCCTACATTTGCACTGCAAAATCTTCGACCAAACCATTTTTCTTAGCCGTATTCCCTTGCCACACATAGATACATCTCTGAAAGCCATAAATTCTTCAAACATTAGAGCAGAGCAGAGCAGAGCAGAGCCGTAGATCCTAAACCACCCGCAATACAACAAAAACAATAAAACGTGGCAGGCGCATCCTGGCCCATTCGGCTGTTATCCTTGCAACCCCAAAAAAGAGAAGGAAAAAAATAAGCACTGCCTTTAACCTGGCCCACAAGTCACGGCCCAAAAGTTTCGTTGCTGTTGTTGTTGCTTCCAGCTGCGGCTGTTTCTTTTGCCGCTTTCCTTTTTGGCGAGAACGAGAAAAAGAAAAGGACGAAGTGGGGAGGGGAGAAAGTCGCAGGAGCACACTGTACGCGCCATTTTCCGTGCGATTGCCAATGTTAAGCGCAGCTCCCGAGAGCCAGCCGGAACAACCACCCGCAACCACCAACCACCCACTTGGCAAACCCCACCTACACCTCCCCCCATGCCGCTCCTTTAACGTGGGTGTCCTTGCTGTTGTTTTTGTTGCCACGGCGTTTGTTGTTGCCGCTGCTGCTCCCTCTGGACCAGAAAAAGAAATGTTTCGCATAAAATGTTATCGCAAAGATTTACGACCCGACTTTTGCGCATCACACGCCACCGCCACAGCCACCGCCCCCGCTCAGTCCCTCAGCCACTCACCCCTCACCCCAGCACCCTTGTCCGCTCATCCCCCTACCCCTCAGCATCCAGCAACTTGTTTTATGATAATATACGAGCTTTCTCCGCTGAAATATAAATGTTGTGTGTATGAGAACTGCCTCTGTTCTTCTTTCGCCGAGCCCCCCATTTTCCAGGGACGTGGCTCAGGGGGTGAAGAGTGTTCCACTCCCCATAAAATACCCAGAAAGTCGAGGAACAAAATGATATAGAAATATAAGAGTTATGACAAAAATCACATCAAAAACAAACTCCCAACAATTTATTTGCCAAAACAAGTATTAATTACTTAAGGAAACTTAACTGATTTATTTTTGTAATATTTCCTATAAACTAAGTTCGCAGTTTAGAGTTTTTAAAAACTTAACTACGCCCATGTGTCCTGTTTCCCAGAGTTTCTCCTTTTGCGCCATTTTGGCTGTCATCCTTTGCAGGAGTCACATCACTTGGCTGGCGTATCTATTTATCTAAGCATTTGTACATATTTATTTTAATGTTGAGGCAGCCCCAGCGACTACAATTGTGCCCACCTCAGGAGCTGAAGGCAGCAGCTCCATCTTCATCCTCTCCCCCACCAAGAAGTGAATCCACAATAAAAATGGCTGCTGTATCCATAAGATACATGCCACTGATTTCTATGCCAACGCTTTATCTCAGCAGGCATAGGAAAAGCTTGGCTTTTCTTCCTTGATATGTGTGTTTGGCTTTGTGCTTCCTTCGCCATTGCCATCGCCTCCCTCCGCTGGAGCGCCAAAAATCGTAAAATGAAGATTTTTCATGTGGATTGTAGTGGTTCCGGCGCGGGGCTGGTTGGCATCCTTGGGCGCATCCTTGCCGCTGCGGAAGTAATTTATGACTTTTCGTTTTGCAAATGTTTAAATCTAAACATAAATATTCCCTCTTCCCTTGCCGGCAAAACATATGAGCAGCGTTTGTATTTATTTCATTTGCTTTTATTTGCCCTGATAAATTGTGCAATATATGGCAATGGCCATAAACATCACAACGAGCCGAAATTGGCTTTAACGGTGCCGGGCGCAGGCTTAAAGTCTCCAAATCGAAATCAATGACAAAATAATTATACCCACACACATGGCACTCATGGATTTTATTAATCGAAATATGAGATATGGCGACAAAATAAACACATCGAGCTCTCTAAGCCGCCCGGCAAACTGGAACAACTCGCGTGAGTCAGAGACAAATGAATGGCGCTGTTAATGGTATTAAAGGCAAATATGAAATGCGATACTACAGTGATCGTTCGTTATGGGCAAACTGAAGCAATCCCCACCGAAAGGCTTCGCTTTTAGCCAACTGCCACTGTCTCTGAGCCACACGCATTGCCTTGGAAATTAATGAATTGACAGCGATTATCCTGACCGCATCATCATCGACATCATCAGTGCCAGCATAAATAAACACAGATTCAATTACTTATGCCAAATAAGTAGAAATGATTCAATAATGGAGCCGAGATACTCGTACAAAACGAAACTAGGCCCATAGCCCACCACAGGCATCAGAGATAAGGAGCAGGGAGCAGGCCACTGGAGTCCGGAGTCCGGAGTCAGGAGTCTGGAGTCAGGAGGCCGAGGAGCCAAAGGAACTGCTACCATTTACCATTACCAGAGTGCCCAGATAAGCGGGGACACATACAGATACGGCGGACCATGGCGAACAAACTGATCAAATATGCTTAATTATAATTTGATTTGATTTATGAAGCCTTCTGATTTCATGTGACATTTGTAATTATTCTTGTCGCGCCCCGAACAGCAAGTCTCGATCAACGAAATCATCGGAAAGGGAAAAGGCAGCCCATAATGGCACTTGAAAAAATAGTAGCTACATTTTCTATATACTTTTTAGTTATACCAAAACCCTGGAGGATCTTCAGTTCAAGCGCAAATTTTTACAAGTATTTATTCATGAAAATTATTTATAAAACTTTAAATAGATTTCACATTTTCATGTCCAGTTTTCTCTCTCTGTAGCCCCCTTGGCTGGGCCCCAAGGAACAACATCATCATCATTGACAAACGCTGCCGTTGTTCCTGTTGTGGGTAATATATTGTTGTTATTGCTGTGGTCTTTGCCTTTTGCCTTGGCCATTGGCAATGATCAACGATGTCGACAGTGACAACGACGAGGAGCAAGCGACAATCCTGAGCTGCATACGCAACTAGCAGCGCCTGATGAATACGTACATGCAGCTTATATACGTGTTGAAGAGGGTGTTGGAATAATGTAATGCCTAAGATGCCATAATATTTACTTACCAAGGCGCTACACAGAGGGAAAAGTATCATTTAGAAGTGTATAAAGGATAGACATAGGAATAAGCTCTCTGGAATTCTTAGTAAATAAGCAGTAATACAGTATGTTTGAAATACGTTTGAAATAAAGGTAATACTTATACAAAAGTAACTAAAAAGTATACATTTGCATTAAGAAATCAAATCTACCAAATCAATCAGGTTTTTATGACGAAATTCGGTGTAATCAAACCCTCATTTTGCTGCATTCAATACGTACATAAGGGCAATGCTCATTCTAAGTCAGTTAACTTTAGAGTCGTCATCAGAGTTGTGTGTGTTTTTATGTGTACTTTGTCTGGGAGATATCATATACTATAAGAGCATATAGAGAGCTGCAATATATATACACCCATATATGTATGAGCGGGTCTCGGTTACCGTGTCTGCGTCTTTGGGGAATAAATCAACACGCTGTGTGGCTTCGTCAACGATCCATCTTGGCCCGGCTGTGACTCTGTATTTATCAGCGTGGCTGTCTGGCTGAAGGGGGTCTTCTAGTTTTGGCCTGCTGCCGTCGATCAAAATCGGAGACCGCAGCCTGTTGATCGGAAATTCTCGCCTACGATCGAGTGACAATCGGTAGACTGACTGTGTGCGCCGCCGCGAGTGAGCCAAAACAAAGCCAGATCAAATTTAAGGTAGGTTGGCCAGCCTCAGCCCCTCAATGGAGATCAATATGGAGCTGGTTACCCCCGATCCCCGATCCCTGATCTTCGATCCGACCTCTCTCTCGCCCGCGTAGATTATCGCCGTTCGATCGCCGAAATCGATCAGTTAAGCCAAAGGCGCGCGCCTTCTCCGCGGATAATAAGCTGAATAGGCGTATGACAATAAGCTATGTAATTATATGGCATATCGTTCGGCCGGCAGTGAGAGAGCGCAACTGGAGCGGATTACCACGATTACCGATTCCTGATTACGGAGAAGTGCGTGGGCAGGGAGCCCTAGAGGTGGCCCCTCTAGTTCCAGTCACAGTCACAGTTCCACAGGGGGAAACCCGATGGAGATGGTCTCTTAAAACGATATGTCAAGGCCCTAAGTAAAATATATTTTAGCTTGTTTAATTTTAAAATAATTTTCTCATCAGTTTATGATCACTAAAACAATGTATTTAGTATTATAAAGTTAAATAAAATATATAATCAATAGTTAGTTTTTGTACAATCGATTATTTCGATAACATTTACTAAATTTATTAAATACCTATAAATATAGAAAGCATAAGAAACCTATTTCCTTGGTATTTAATTAGAAATTACCTCAACAATTGTTTTTTATCAAAGATATAACATATTTCTTTGTTATTATACAACGTCTTTTATCGATAAGTTTTTGAATAAAATTCTATATTTTAAATTTCAAAATATTTACTTAATAATTTAATGTTTTTGTCTAAAAGAAATCCGTTAAATTTAAAGCTTCAGTGTTGTGTTGTGCTTTCAAACACAAAAATTGGCATTAGGTAACCGACTGTAAAATATTGTTTATGGCTGGGATTCCCACTCACATTGTCATCACGCAACTGCATTATAATTGCGGTTGACAAATTGCAGTCAGCATGAGGGGGATTAGCCGAGAAGTGTACCCTAGCTCTTATCTTGAGAGGGGTACCTGCTATACGGGAGACCCATTTCCTCCAACCGATGGCGGTGCTGCTCTGGTGCTGTCTTTTAATTAGCATGTCATGTGCACTTGAGCTGTCTCCTGCCACGCCTCCCCTGGTGCGGTAAGAGAGAGAAGTGCATTTCGCCCCACGGAATGACTGGCACTAAATTCAATTTACTTTTTAAATATATTTCGTGGGCTCGGTTCACGCAGCTCATTTGTGTTTACGGCGGCGGCTGCCACTCAGGCCGCTCCTGCGATGATTGGCGCTTTTTTCCCGTCGAGGCCGCGCTACGCGGAATCGGGCTAATATCGATGACTTGGCCATTGAGTGGCCCGGTCTGATGCTGGATGCTCCTACCAACCCGAACTGAGCCGACTCACTGACTGACTGACTGACTGACAGGCTCGGACCGGGGATATTTATTAGCCAACTACTCAAACAACGCCACTTGAGTTTGTTTTTTCTTGCGTTTATTTTTTTTTAGGGCTTGCGTTTTTAATAAGCGGTTACCTTCTGTTTTCCATCTCCTGGCGCTGTTTTCAATTAGCCCAAAGGTTCGCCAAGGGTTTTGGCGGGGTCTTCGGGTTCTGCACTTTAATTAATCGCCGTGTCTAACAAAATATGACAAGCGCCATAAATTAAAGAGCTGCCCAGCCACTCTCCCCCCAATGCCAGAACTTGTCCTGATCCGGGGGACACGGGCAGAGCACTTAAAGAAATTCTATGACTTTACTTTACACTTATAAAATTATCTAAGTATTCTGAAAAGGGAGGTATTTAAGTGGTTAATCCACTAAATAGTATATTTAAAACCCGCTTCATATTTTATATTTTATTTATATTTGATATATTTTTTCCAAAACAATTACTCTCTTTAAAGCTATACCAATAATTTCAATTATTTCTTTTTCCTTTTACATATTTATATTTTCTCTTGCCTTTTTTCAAGTGTTGGTCCCTGATTTAGCTCCAACTTCAGATGCAGCATTTGGCTCCCAGTTGGGCTGGAACCGCAGGTGTGCTCGTGGAAAATTTGCGTGTGCGGACAGCTAAGCTGCTACCGCGCTTAGTTAAAGCCCGTTCCGGGCGCATATAAATGAGAGATGTTTAACTAAGAGACACACACAGGCTCTGCATAAAATGAACACAAATTATGGGAAAACAAAAAGGTAAAAATAAGGAACGGCCATGCAATGGTGGCAATTGGGAGCGTGGGCTCAGAGTCATGGATTTGGACCCAGTTGGGTTATGGAAGATATTTAAATGGAAGCTGCTTTTGGGTAAATTAGTGGAACTAGAATAGTATGCACCCATTATTCAAAAATTAAATGCTGTTTTCTTGAAATCTAATTTATATTTCATCATGATTAGATTCTCAACAAAAAATTCCATCAATTTAAAGCCGTAAAGTGAGATAAAAACTTTCGCATTTCCCTTAACCAAATCTGAAATCTTAACTACCAGAGGCCCTACATAATACAATTATATAATATAGCAATAAATTCGTGTGCAGTCGTATATAAATTAAAACCGTGCAAAACAAAAGGGTTACGCTCTGGCCTTTTGTGGCCCCAGGAAGATGTGGCGGCAATGGCAATGCGACAAAGGATGGGGAATGGATTTCGGGATGGGATTTGGCCGGGGGCGCCACATGAGCCACATTCAGGCTGCATAACTCAAGGCGTCTGTGACATTTTTATGGCATCAAATATATATTTTATTCGTAGGGTAACCGAAAAAGCAGAGGCGTTAAGGCAAAGGGTTTCTACTAAAAGTGATTAAAAGAAAACTGTTAAAGAAGTTTCTAATCCTGAACGAGGAAAAAATTAGTTCAAGTATTTTTAATAAATCCTAAGACCCCTCTTTAACCTACGCCCCATCGGTTAATATATACATTTATTTTCCGGCACTTTTGGGCATTTTACATTTCGTTTGGGCCCATTCCTTTTGGCCAAAATCCCCACTGCCCACCACCCAAACCTCAATGCAATTAAAACAAAGGGAGAAAAGGAGGACATTAATCCTTTTTACACAATATCCTGTATGTATGACCGCCAATTGTGGATGCGGGGGCGCTCGACTTGGCTGGGAAAATGGGAAATGGAGGTTTCGAGAAATGGGGGGGAAAAATGGGGGTTCCGCCGGGCGGCCATTTTCTTTTGCCAGCTGCCATTTTTATGCTCGTTTTGTGTGCTGTTTTTTATTGTCTGCTCTTCTGCTCTCGCTGTTGTTGTTTGGCATTAAAAATGTTTTATGTTGTGTGCGATTTGAGCAACCTACTTTGCACATGCTCAGGGGCGTGGGTTGGCAGGCAGGGCCCCGGGGGCTCAGATCTGTTCGCTGTGTATTTTTTCTTCATTTTGTTATATATATTCTCTCTATATATATATACTCTTCACAAGGATATGCGCTCGTTTGTTTGCCTAGAAAGGCTTAATTTGTACAGGACTAAGCGGGCACACACACACATGCGCCTATTTAACGACTCCCAAATAGCATTGGTGTAGGTGTGTGAGTGTGTGCGAGCGCCACTGTGCGACTTTTGTCTTGGCTTTAACTGTTTTTATGGCGCATTGCGACTTTTTATGGCCTTGTCTTCTAATACACTAACGAAAAGAGAGCTCTTAACTTGGGAAAGTATATTGGTAATTTTAACTTTACACGTTTAAATATTAAATTGCTTCATTTTGACTTACTAATACTGCTAGAATAAAAATTTTTAAAGCAGAATCATTATAAATACAAATTGTGGTTCCATTTATTTAACAAACTTATTAATAAATAACATTAAGATCCTTGCATTATTTTTATAATTTCCAAGCTTTGTGTTCTAAGTTTATTATTTAGCTTACCACAAAAATCTAGAGTAAAAACATATTCCCATTAATTTATAATCAGATTTGGTTAGCAAATATTTAAATATTATTTAAATTTAAAAAATCCTTCTTAATTTCTAACACCAAAAGGGTATCCTGTATTCGACGCATGGCAATCCCCGGAGTTGTCTTGTTTTAGCTTTGCCTATTCTAATGTGTGCGGCGCCCCCAAAGGATACCCCCAGTTGGGGAGAGAAAAAAAAGGAGCACACGAAAAGCATAAAGGATAATAATAAAACGGAGCCTTATCGCTGATGCCGATGCTGCTTGTGCTCCTGATGATGGCGATGTTGAATGCCGCTCGCTGTTATAATAAAACAAATGGCAGCCCCATTTAATTGCTGGCCATAAATGTGTTTGGCCTTTCGTGTATCCTTTTTCGAGGATGCCACCAAAGGCAGCGAGTGGTGCGGTGTGTGTGTGGTGCGTGTATTACTTTTTATTATTATTAGTATTTAAATTTATTTGTTACTTTATGGCGTGCACGCTGATAAATCTGAGCAAGCTCGTTCGCCTTTTTAATGGCCGCCCATAAAAGGTAAGCCCAGAAGAACGGGCCAAATTATACAATCAAAGCAAGTTAAAAGTCCATTTAGTATCGCCGATATGACATAATTGAGTGGACTTGGCCGCTATCTCTAACGCTCGGAGGGGGAACGGGAGAAATCCCGGCATATGCAGTCGCCATTTGAAGCGACGAAGTCCTGCTGCTTTTGTTTTCAGTTCGACAATGCAATTAATGCAATTGCACAATTGTTTTGCGGGCACTTACAGCCCGAGAACAGAACAAGTTGTGTCGCCCCGGGGGAAAAGTTTGTGCAGTTTGTAGCAATTGGCACATTTGGTTTTATTACCCAATTGAGCCACTAATTTGTGGGGAGTTCAACGTTCAGCCCGGCAAAACAAGTCAATTTGCGGTCCCGAAGAGGGTTGCAAGGACTCTGGTGTCTAGTGTCATCGGGACTCATTAAATCGCGGCTGCTGCTGTTATGATATTTCCCCGGTTTTATTGTTTTTGTGCCTCTGTGATTTCAATTTGATTTGTGCGATGATTAATTCATGCTGGGCATAAGCCACTCCTACCCAGCAGAGTAACCAGTTGCCAGCTACCATTCCCACTCCGATTCCCATTCGGATTCCCATTCCCTTTCCCATTGCCCAGGGCCAAGCAACGCTCCGATGATAAATGAACCTGGCTCCCCCGATCTTCGGGCTTGTGTGTTGATGCTTATCCGCGACATTCCTGCCGCCCAAAGTGTCACTGTTGTCGATCATTTTTATGTTGTTCATTTGATTGACAGGCCGGAGTTCCGAGCTCGGGACCTCCGGCTCTGGCTCCGGCTGCGAGTTCATTTCACATGCAGCGATCATCTCTCGGCCGCCTTGTTTTTATTCGTCGTCTGCCTTTTATGATCGCCCGTTTTATGGGGATCGTCTGGGCCGCGGGGTTTACCATAAAATGGCCATTAATCATTTAATAGAGTGCCGTAATGAACTCGGTGCTTGGCCGCCTGCCAAAAAACTGCAACTTTTCCAAACTTCCCTTATGGTTAGTTTGCTTTTTTTTTGTGCATCGTCTGGCTTTGGCACCTAATCCTGGCGCACAACTATGCCGTTCGCATTGTTCCACGCACAATGGACACAAAGGACATGTTTGCACTGATTATCAGATTAGGCCATTGTACGTACAAATTGATATTGTCATGTTTCAAGTGCCAGTGAGAGGCACTGAGCCAGCCAGTGTGCCTGTCCGAGGTCCTCTCTGTCCTCGGACCCCTGCCCTTGTGCTGTGTCCAGTTTTCCAGCCGGAGGCAGTGCAAAACTCATTGAATGCTGTCGCCAGTGCCGATTAAGAGATTTTTATTTTCGCACTCGGCGCTGGCAACGCTGCCAACGAACCAGGCCAAAACAATGGCCCAGTCGCCCGGCCAGATTTGCAATATTTAGGCTCGGTTTCCTCTTTTTTTCTGGTTCGGTTTTGACGAAACAATCGCCGCACAATGAGTCCTGAGTGGTTTTCCTCCCCGTTCTGGCCCAGTTTCTGGACCAGAACCGATCATTAGCATAAAGCCACAACGGCGACGGCAATTCCTGTGGCTGTGCCGGTGTCTGTGCAGGGCGTTAGCCGAAGGATTAGCCGAAAATGTGCACATCATCACCGCCGAAAATCGGAGAGATTCAAGATCCGAGATCTGAGTTCGGAGATCGTAGATCGGAGGTCCTTTGCTGTTAATCTCCGCATCGCACAAGTGATCGTATCGCAATCTTGGCCCGGAAAATCGCCCACTGCCCTATCAGATTTCTCTGGAAATCAGGATCGCTGGATTTCCCTATCAAGGCTGCTTAATCGATCGCAGGAGGTGTTGGCCAAGCGGCTATTTCCTCTGATCCCCGAACAGCCCAACTGTCTAGTGATCTTCTCGGAGATATGCTAATCTTTTGGCACTCTCAATCGTGGGGTTTCTCGAATTTCTGGGATGCATTGGCCAAAGTGTTTTTTACACTTCTGTGATCTAGATAGGAGGAGATGTGTCGGAATCTATTATCAAGTGCTTTCGGTTTATATTCCACTGTCTTTATTATTCGATGTTGTTTCAAGGGTTCACAGAACAAAATCTTTAATAGTATAAACTTACTAAAAACTAATTTAAATAAAAGATTACCCACTTTAATCAAATGTATATGATTTCAAACCTCAAAATCGTTGTTAGGAAATATCAGAAATTTGGACAACAACTTCAACAGTGCCGGCAGTTTTGTTTCCATCATATAAGGTGGCCACGCCCTTGAGAAAGCCCCGTGGCATTATGGCTGGCCAATCGTCCGTTTTCGCCGTAACGTTTTTGACATAGTATAACCCCTTCGGTATGGGACATGGACGATTGTGGACGGGAAAATCTGTGTTTACTCCATACTCCACAGAGGCCTCGGCGTACTTCCAGTGCGCTTCCATGGCCTTGCAGATGGGTGTCCGAGGAACATACATTGGCAGCTGCTTGTATTCACCATTGCCATTGGGATCATTGAAGCTCTCAGCAGACACCGAGTATAATTCGTCACCAAAATCTTTTTTCAACTCTACGGTGCCATTGGCATAGCGTTGGCGACCCAACAATCGAATATGGGTAAGATCTACGTAATCGGTTCCTGAAGAGGTAAACGATATCAAACGGACTTCGTAGTTTTTCTTCAACGGCATCTTCTAATTAAATTCATATTACATAAAGCTTAAATAAAACTGGAAGCATTTATAAGAACTTACCAAAGCCCCGCCGAGCAGAATTAGTTGAGTATAAATAAAAAACTGCAGCATTGTTTCAGGACTAAATTAAATATGTACCTTCAAGCAGAAAACGATTTAGGTAAATGCTGGTTATTTCCTGAATCCATTGCATTTTATACACTTTCCCATGGAAATAAATTATAATCTAACATGCCATCCATCTTTGGTAAGAATTTTAATTATTAACTTTGTAAACTGTTTGTGTAACTTGTGTAACTAATCATTTCTAAAGTAACATACCGTACATGTACCAGCATCAGGGGATACATTGATATAATACATATTGCCATGATTAAATTAAATTAAATAAGCAGATCTACGTTATGTGGATTGTTACGGAACTGTTGCCCTTGTTTTAATATAGCTAAATTAACTTTAAAATAGATTATATAGAACAAAATTAAAAACAGCTTTAAAGCTTTTGGTATATTCACTCATGACTTTATTTTGCGATTATTAGGGGAAAGGTGACAGTTGTGGACACCACTTTTTAAATCACGTATATCTTTTTACCTGGAGCGTATTATGCGGACATATGCATGTCAATGGAAAGCTAAAGACCTTAGCTAACTAGTTTTCGAATAATTACAGTGATATCTATCACTGAAAGAAAAAGTTTTAAGTTTTTGTAAAATAGTCGTTTTTGCAACTTCCAGATTTTAAGGGGGGTTGTGGACACCTTTGTAGAATGTGCTAAAATTAGGAAAGTATCAAGTTAAACGCAATCAAATGAAGAAAAAATGAAAGTTTATTTATTTGTAAGGCAAAAAAAAATACTACTCATGACATCATTCTCCATTAGAATCACAATTCGCGCATGTCAGCACACTTGAAGTGCACTGGCCGATCACATTCATTGCAGTGAACGGTGTTGGAGGCGGTCAATTTTTTTGGCAACATCTTTATGAAAATGATGAAAAAGTCC